>CAUYLG010011759.1:0-54596 GCA_963573385.1 Cacajao melanocephalus | reverse complement strand
TGTTAGTTGTATTCCTAGGTATTTTATTCTCTTTGTAGCAATTGTGAATGGCAGTTCGTTCTTGATTTGGCTCTCTTTAAGTCTGTTATTGGTGTATAGGAATGCTTGTGATTTTTGCACATTGATTTTGTATCCTGAGACACTGCTGAAGTTGCTTATCAGTTTCAGGATATTATATAGTATATTAAGTTAGACATCTCAGAAGAAAGGGACCTAAGCCTTCAAGGCACCAGTAATTTTTTGATTCTTTTTTATTCTAAATAAATATTTACCCTCATACGTGGTTTTGTATTCATAATTTTGTGCTCTTTTTCTTAAAGATGATCCTTCAAATCGTATTGCTTCAGGTCTCACAAAACCCGAACCCTTTCATGTCACAGGAGAAATAGGACAGTGTGAAGGAGGGTTCTTCCAAACTAATCACAGCCATGGGGAAAAAAAAGAAAAACAACCTTGAGAAAATGTTCTTTCTAGGACCCACGTCAAGGATAAAAACACTGAAAGAGACATATGGACCAAACAGATGCAAGATTTAATTTAAAAGCCAAGTGCTATAGAAGTTCACTATAATGCTTTTATAATTGTCTGTGTGACAGAGTGCTCTTGGAAGTGTATTAAATGAGTAAGACCAACCTTTTGAACTCCGTGGATAGAATTCAAGTGCAATTCCTGTGTTTAAGGGATTTTCTTCTCCAGGTTTTGATACTAGTGTTTTGGAGTATGATGGAGCTCTGGCAGCAGGAAACATGTTAAAGCATCTAAGAATCCGTTATTCATAGAACATTTGCTGTGTGCATAGCACTTCTGAGAGCTCCTTCAAATACTGAGGAAGATGCAAAAGAAATCCAGGGCAGATCCTTGCCCTCAGGAAACTTAGAGCTTAATTGGGAAGAAAACATGTGGCTCCGGATCTTTCACTGTTCCGTTTCTCTTCTGATGGTATAGCACAATGAACACTAAATTCAGTTTCCAACAGAGAGATTTTTCCTGAGTGCCTGACAGCCCATTCTCATTTTCCTCTCACTGTTTGGAATTCCAGGCACCAATGAGCAGGACTTCATGAACCTCTGCAGGTCAACCATCCTAACCCAGGTGACGGGACTAGGGGGACCCCATCATATCTCTCCATCTGACACAGTGCCTCCTAGAATTGCTCAGGAATGAACAGCTCCAGGAAATGTGCAAAGGTTCAAATAATTATAAAATACTTAAAGGATTATAACCAAATTCCTCCCCAGGAGACCTCAGTATGAGCTCTCAAAACAGAAAGAGTGCCATTTCTCATAACAGCTTGGTAACCAGTGAATTTAGCAAAATATACATTCCATGGCATGCAATTTAAATAGCTATACTTGAGAGGACTTGGCATCACTGCTTTTGGAGGAGAATGTGTGGCCAGATGCCAAAGGAAGACTAGTTATTTCAGCAGAAAGGACAGAAGTTATTTCCCGTTATCATTTCAGTTCATCCTGACTCAGGAAAGCCAGAAAATTTAAGAGATGACACAGTTGGAAAGAAGGAAAAATGGGAAATAGGATTTCTGGAAATTTTTAACATTATAGCAAATGTATTATATCCAGAGAGCATGCAAATCAACTTCTCTTATACTGGGCTTCAGTAAGCTTGTGGTTCCCATTAGCTGTCTTTCCTGAAAAATACAGAAGATAGTTCTCATAAAGCTATCATCCACTAGATGTGAGATAAGGAGCCCATTAATTCATCCAACAAATATTTATTGAGCATCTGTTGGCCAGGTACAGTGGCTCATGCCTGTGTTCCCAGCACTTTGGGAGGTAGAGGCAGGTAGATCACTTGAGGTCAGTAGTTCAAGACCAGCCTGACAAACATGGTGAAACCTTGTCTCTACTAAAAATACGAAAATTAGCCAGTCATGGTGGCAAGCATCTGTAATCCCAGCTACTCAGGAGGCTGAGGCAGGAGAATCACTTGAACCTGGGAGGTAGAGGTTGCAGTGAGCTGAGATCACACCACTGCACTGCAGCCTGAGTGACAAAGTTAGACTCAGTCTCAAAAAAAAAAAAATATATATATATATATATATATATATATAGAGAGAGAGAGAGAGAGAGAGCGCATGAGAGAGAGAGAGAGAGAGAGAGAGAGAGAGAGAGAGAGAAAGAGAAAGCGCATCTGTTATGTGCTCAGGATGCTAAGGATTCAAACGCTGAAGATTCAAAGGTTAAGCAAAAACAAAAATAGATTCTATCTTTGTGGTGTCTGGGGTGGATGAGCACAAGCAGATGTGGAACTGTAAGTACAGCATGGATAAAGGAGAGAGACACTGTGCAATGAAACACAGAAACAGATTCATGGGACCTGTCCAGAGGCCAGTGCAGACTTCCAAGGAATGAAGACCTGAACTCATGGACGAATGAGAAGGATGTAAGGAGGCAAAGAGAGGGGAAGAGTGCCCCAGGCCAAGGAAACAGCCTGTTCCAAGCACCCTTGGTAGACAGATCATTGCCTTTGTAGCTGGGATAGAATAGAACTTTGCACAGTGATGAAATGTTCTATCATCTGTGCTGTGCAAAAGGGTAGCCACTAGTTACATGTGGCTACTTAGCAATTAAAATGTGGCAGGTTTGGCTGGTGTGACTTTAATTTTTATTAGTTTAAATGTAATTAGTCACATGTGGCTAGTAGCTATTGCATTGGCTAGTGCAGACCTAAGAAAGCTTGCTTTTATTTAACAACAATAAAGAGACGTTGAGTGCTTCTAAGCAGGAGGTTAAAGGATTAGATTTGCATTTTGAAAAAGCAATCATTCCGGTTATAGTTAGCAGTGCTGATCAAAGGGCGTCTCAATGGAACTTCCAGTTAGGAGGTTATTGGAAAAGTCCAGGTGACTTAGACTAGGGTGATGGTGGTAGAGATGAGGGGTGAGCAGATTCAAGAGCTATTAAAGGAGGTAACACCTACACAATTTGGTGATGCAGTGGACATTTTGGGGAGGGAGAGAGAAATTTCAAGGATAACTCCTGGAATTCTGGCTCAGCTGCAGGTAGCTTCTGTATGCTTTGTGGCTAGTGGCTAAGACACTGACCTCACCCTTAGATCTAGAAGTGCCTGGGATTTTTATTCTGTTAGAAACTCCCTGCCTCTGCTCCCACCTCCACCCAAAAGATATCCATGCCAAATCACTGGAACCCTTGAATGTTACCTTATATGGAAAAAGGGCCTTTGCACATATGATTAAGTTAAGGATCTTAAGATGAAGAGATAATCCTGGATCTGGGTTAATGCTTGCACAGGAATCCTTATAGGAGAGGGGAGAATAAAGAGAAGAGGAATAAACAAGGTAACCACAGGGGCAGAGATTAGAGTGATGCAGCCACAAGCCAAGGGAGGCCTGGAACCACCATAAGCTAAGAGAAACAAGGAAGGATTTTCCCCTAGAAAGTGAAACTCCCCTATAGTCTTCAGAAAGCATAAAGTCCTGAAAATACATTTATTTTGGACTTCTGGCCTCCATAAGTGTGACATAGTAAGTTTCTTTTATTTTAAATGATCAAGTTCATGGTCATGTGTTATGGCAGTCTCAGTAAACTCAGACACTCCCCCTATTTTCTCTTTCCCCAACAACAATTATTGCCAATGACTGACCAGAGTAAGAGTGTGTATTAGTCTGTTTTTGCACTGCTATAAAGAAATACCCGAGACTGGGCAATACATAGAAAAGAGGTTTAACTGACTCACAGTTCCGCATGGCTGGGGAGCCTCAGAAAACTTACAATCATGGCAAAGGTAAAGGAGAAGCAGGCACCTTCTTCACAAAGTAGCAGGAGGGAGTGGGTGCGAGTACAAAGAAGTGCCACACTTTAAAACCATCAGCTCTCTTGAGAACTCACTCACTATCAGTATCATGAGAACAGCATGGGAGAAACCTCCCCCATGATCCAATCACCTCCACCTGTCCCTCCAATCCAAGATGAGATTTGGGCGGAGACACAGAGCCAAACCATATCAGAGTAGAAAGGCTCAGCTCCTTTGCTTCAGTGCAGGACAAACTTTGAAGTATAACAAGCCCAGGAGCTCCCCAAAGAATCAGACCGAGACTAGGACTTCTTTGTCTGGCTTCTTCCTCCCCATTCCTCACTTTCTTACCAGTTTCTCAAGGGAGCACCTTCATAATAAATCACCTGCTCCTAAACCCAAAGCCCAGAGCCAGCTTCAGGGAGAGCCTGACCTATGACAGGTGGCCTTCACGGGGCAGAACAGAAGCCACAACTGAGGCCTAGGCTTAGAGAGACAATCAAGAGTTTAGTTTTAAGCATGTTGAATTTAGATGCTTTTAAGGCAGGGGTTGGCAAACTGTGACCTGCAGACCAAATCTGGCCCATGACCACTTGCTTTTGTAAAACAAGCAAAAAAGCAGCATTAGAATAGAGCTGTGCTTGTTCATTTACAGATTGCCTAAGGCTCCTTTCATTGCAATACTAGCAGAATTGAGCAGTTGAGACAGAGACCATACGGCCCACCAAGCGTAAAATATTTGTTATCTTGTCCATTACAGATATGAGCAGCTGAATTTATGAGTCTACAGCTGAAAGACCTGCAAGAAAAAAATTATGAGTCCTTTGCACACAAGTGATCATTGAAGCTAGGGAGGTGGATGCAATCATGTCCAAAGCAAGGCTACAGGGAGAAAGAAAAAGAGCCCGAATAGAAACTTTCAGAATTCTGGTATTTCATGGATCAAGGAAGACTGAAAAAGTGACACAGACAAAGTGGCCAAAGATGTAGAAGTAAATCCAGGAAAGTTCCTTAAAATTTGAAAGATCAGAAAAACATCTTTTATGTTGACCATTTATTTTTATGTCTGAAGACACTGAAAGCTTTTATTTTCTCCTGGAGAGTCAGCATTTAAAACTACCCATCAAAAGAACTGTGTTTTCTCCAGGACAATCAAAATTATTTTCATTAAATTATTTGGGAGTTAGTTTGTTCCAATGCAACTAAAAACAGAGAGATATATTATATACCTATGCCAACCCTTAGTTCTGAATGATCCAGTGATGTTCAAACTCATAGAGAAGTGTCTAATCCTGACTAACCCTTTTGCTATTTTCCCTCTTTGACCCCGCTGTACCATTGCCTAATTCCTGGGGAGTTCCTTTATTTAGAAAGTTTTCTTTGTACACAACTTGGAGTGAAATGCTCTGAGAAACTCCAGATTTGTCTTGGATTATAAACCATCAAATCCCTAAAATATTTTGTAGCCCACTAATACCAAAAATGTACTCAGGTCATAATAGCTGCATATGTCAGTACTAGTGGAGAGCTTCCTACTTTTTTTATATTAAGTTCTTCTGTGCACACGGTGCTGTGCTAAGTTTTGGAAGGGGCACAAAGTTGAGTAAGACATTGTCTCTGCCCACGCTCAGTTAGAAGAAATGAGAAATGTGCCCAAATCATTATTACTCAAAATATGGCAAGAGCAATAAAAGAAATTGGAGTTGGCTAGGTGTGGGGGCTCATGCCTGTAATCCCAGCAATGTAGGAGGCTGAGGCGGGTGGATCACTTGAGGTCGGGAGTTTGAGACCAGCCTGACCAACATGGAGAAACCACATCTCTACTAAAAATACAAAATTAGCCAGATGTGGTGGTGCATGCCTGTAATCCCAGCTACTTGGGAGGCCAAAGCAGGAGAATCCCTTGAACCCAGGAGGCGAAGGTTGCAGTGAGCTGAGATCAAGCCATTGCACTCCAGCCTGGGCAACAAGAGCAAAACTCCACCTCAAAGGAGAAAGAAAGAGAGAGAGAGAGAGAGAGGGAGGGAGGGAGGGAGGGAGGGAGGGAAATTGCAGTTGGATGAAAATTTGAGGGAGTGAGAGAGAAAGCTCACATCTGGTTGTAGGACTGGAAAAGGAAGTTCCATGGGAGTTTGGCTTGGAGGGATTTCTGGAGATGAAAATGTAGAAGAAGGCATTCCAAGGTGATGGAACAGCATGAGGTGGGAGGAAAATACAGGAACACTAAACATAGAACTTAGGTAGGAGGGCAATGGGTGGGGAGGAAGATTTAAAGAAGTAAAAAATTTGGAGAAATGCTAAAGTAGGAATTTGGATGAGAGTTCATGGACAACGAGGACCTATTGAAGGATTTTATAGGAGGGAGATAAGTGCTTGAAGCTGTGCCCTGGACAGTGAATTTGGCAGTGATGGAGGCCTGGAGTGGAGAAGGGAAGAAGACTGAGGTCGTGCATATCAGTAAGGAGGCTATTCCAGGATCCAGATAAGAGGGTTGAATTAGGGCACAGGCAACAGAAAAAAAAGGAGAAATTAAGAGGTAACGGTTGGCACTTTGGGACAGGCTGAGGCAGGCAGATCACTTGAGGTAGGAGATCAAAACCAGCCTGGGCAACATGGTGAAACCCAATCTCAACTAAAAACACAAAAATTAGCTGTGCATGGTGGCACACACCTGTAATCCTAGCTATCTGGGAGACTGACGCGGAAGAATTGCTTGAACCTAGGAAGCGGAGGTTGCAGTGAGCCAAGACTGGGCCACTGCACTCCAGCCTAGGTGACAGAGCAAGACTCCATCTCAAAAAACAAACAAACAAAAAAGGTAATGGAGGTTAAACTCCAGGATTTAGAAATGACTGGGAAGAGAAAGGAACCAAAGATGTCTGTGCTTTGTAGCTAGGAGACCTTAGGAATGAACAGCTAGCTCTACAGTGGTGGCGGGGGACAAACGGGAGTCTCGACTTCCCCTTCTGATACTGTCCCACTTCTCCACTGTAACACCCATTAGAGAGAATTGCTGTGTCTATATTTGCATGGTCTGGTATCAAAATTATTCCAAAGGGGCCTGACCTCAATCCACAAAGAGCTGTTAAATATAACAGCCATAAACCTGTGCCCTAAAACTAAGTTGGAGGTGGGGACCCAATCCTATTCCTTCTATTTCTTCAATACAAGGAAATTTAGGCACTGAGGAAGATTTTCAGACCTGAAGCCATGTGGTTAATGACTAGGAGCATAGGGAGCTGCCCAGGCTTCTGAGAACCTTCCAAATTATCCCTGAACCCTCTGAGTCATAGCCGTCTCCCCTCCCACTGGAGCACTCGTAGCACCCCAGTGACTCTGCCCTCAGGGTCCCAGAAGAAAACAGGGTGTAGATTGGCACCTTCCTCACGTCCTTGGCTCCCATATCCCAGGAAGCAAATGGACTCCAGGCTCCCACTTGGGCCACCTAAGCTCCATTTCCAGGCTTCCTGCCTTCCCCATGCCTGCAGACACCTACCTCCTAAGGCCCAAGCCCAGACCTGCCTTGGCTCTCCCTCTAATGCCTTGACAACCTGCCTTTTGCTTAGTCTGCACACCAACAGACCACAGAAAAGCTACAGCAGGATTCCAAGGTCCCTGGGATGATCTGCAGTCTCACACACATGCCAAGGCATGCAAATGATGGTGGTGTCTAATGCAAGTATGACATAGATGCCATTCCCTAGCTTATAGGATGTTCCAAGGGATTTTGCGGTGGCTTGCAAAATGGTTGTTTCTGGTTACCCAGGAGAACAGTGTTTTTGAAAAAATCATCATCTACCCGGTCTCTCATCTTTATAATTGGTAACTCATACTTACAAATAGCCACCATTCTTGGATGCCTACTCTGTGGTTGAATATTACTGCACTTAATTCTAGTGGCATACAAGGAGGTGGTATCAGCATTCCCCATTTTCTGCGACAGGTAAACTGAAGCTCAGAGGGCTTCAACTACTTTTTAAGCCTGTACCTTATCTTCAGTCTTCTCATTTGCAAATATGGATAAGAATATGTATCTCGTGGAGGGGCTGCAGGATCACATAGACATTGTGTTCATAGCAGCAACGCTAGCATTAATTTTGATGCTCCACTGTTAAGAGGCAGAACCAGGTCCTTGTGACACAAACTCTGCAACCATTTCTGTTATCACACTACTGATTAGTTCTTGTCCAACTTGCTGTGCCTTCTATGACACTCTCACCTCATTATGGCAGCGGTCAAACTATGTTATTGTCATCATTGTCACCAAAAGCCAGTGATGCCAAAACAGAGCCTTGTGTTTGGCCTTTGTGCTATTTATCCTTTATTTGGGACAGTCAAAGAAAGATTAATGCTAATAGATAGGGACATTTGAGATGGTCTTTGAAGGACTTCTATAGATGAAGACTGATATTGAAATGGACTGAAATCTTGGAAGCCTCCCAAGGAAAAGATTTAGGAAGATTTAGAGAGGTTTAAAAAACAACAACAGTAACTAAATTAGTCTGCAGATGAAACAAGGGCACTGGGTGATAATAAAGGTTAGCAAGAAAGATACCTATCATGTTGACACACCTGTAAGATCATCTTAGGGAAGTGGTTTTGTTTGTTTAAGAAAAAAAGTCCCTAATACCTGTGGACATGGGGAACAAATTTCAGAGTCTCACATGGACATCATGGGGCAGGTGGGGTCTGTCCTTCCAGGGCGTGGGCTGTGAAAAGTGGGAGCTGACACCATCTCCCAGAGCCAGTGCAAGTGTGTGATACATCAGGAGGGGGTTTGCATCTTTCTTTTATTTGTTTGAGACTGAGTCTCACTCTTGTTGCCCAAGCTAGAGTACAATGGCACGATCTTGGCTCACTGCAACCTCTGCCTTCCAGGTTCAAGTGATTCTCCTGCCTCAACCTCCTGAGTAGCTGGGATTACAGGTGCCTGCCTGTAATCTCATAGCTGAGAATCCCAGAAAAAGAGGACAGTTCTTCTCTGCTAGCCTTTGAAAAATCTTTAAGAATCCTCAGATTGGTATAGATTGGGTCATTTGCACATGCCTGAATTAACCACAGGGACTCAAAGAGATGGAGTATAGTGATCTGAAATTGTGGGTCACAGATCATGCAAGTAGGGGAATTTTTTTTTTTTTTTGGCCAGATCTGGGAAACGCAGTTCAAATGAGAAGATGCAATGCTTTAAAAGAAAAAGAGGGATGGGGGATGGAAAAGGATGCTAGATGGGCAGACACAGAGAGGAGTGATACCTTTGAAAGAGGTATGCAAAAACAACTTTTAGTGTAATTTGTTTAATTGCACAATTACAAAAATATATAAAGCAAAAACGAAGCCACTCATCAATACCCCCAAGGCGCACCATCATTGAGTTTAGTGTGTGTTCTTTTCATGCACACTAAATGTGTCTATGTCTATATAAGCACCTGTATATGATATTTTTAGCAAAAAGAAAAAGACCCACTCTACAACTGTTCTGAAATTAGACAGCCTTCTATGTCACTACATATAGAGATATCTCTTAAATGCCCTTGTCCTAGATATTTCTATTTTCTCCAATTTTTACAGTTACAAACAATACTTTAGTGAATATGTTTGAACATATTTTCTTGCAGTTGTGCAAATCATTCTACAGCATAAGTTACAGAAGTGAAATTGCTAAGTCAAAGGGTAAACTCATTACATGTTTTGAAATGTACTGGAGGCCAGGCACGGTGGCTCATGCCTGTAATCCCAGCACTTTGGGAGGCCGAGGGGGGTGGATCACCTGAGGTCAGGAGTTCGAGACCAGCCTGGCCAATATGGTGAAACCCCATCCCTACTAAAAATACAAAAATTACCCAGGTGTGGTGGCACATACCTGTAATCCCAGCTACTCGAGAGGCTGAGATAGGAGAGTCACTTGAACCCAGGAGGTGGAGGTTGCAGTGAGCCAAGATGGCACCACTGCACTTCAGCCTGGACAACAGAGTGAGACTCTGTTCACAAAAAAAGAGAAGAAAAAAAAAGAAAAGAAAAGGAGAAGAGAGAAAAGGGGAGGGGAGGGGAGGGGAAGGGAGAGGAGAAGAGAAAGGAATGCACTGGGAAATTATCCTCTTGAGCAATGCACCAACTACATTCTCATCAATAATTCAAGAAGGTATTATAATAACGCTACTTGATAAGCCTGTTTAAAACTTTTTAAGGTTTCCATGTTGAAAGGGTTTTTATAACTGAAAACTCTTTAAAAAAGAGAGAGAGAGAGAGAGAGCAGGCTGGGCCTGGTGGCTCACACCTGTAATCCCAGCACTTTGGGAGACCGAGGCAGGAGGGTCACAAGGTCAGGAGTTCAAGACCAGCCTGGTCAATATGGTAAAACCCTATCTCTACTAAAATACAAAAAATTAGCCAGGCGTGGTGGCATGCACCTATAGACCCAGCTACTCAGGAGGCTAAGGCAGGGGAATCTTTTGAACCCGGGAGGTGGAGGTTGCAGTGAGCCGAGACTACGCCACTGCATTCCAGCCTGGTGACAGAGAGAGACTTCATCTAAAAAAAAAAAAAAAAAAGCAATCAAAAGGACTAGTCCCACCAGCTGTTAAAGTGTTTTATAAAGTTTAAAAAGTTCAACAGCATTGCCTTGGAATATGGCCAGACAGAACATGAAACAGAATGGAGCTTCCAGAAATAGACCCAAAAATAAATGGAAATGTTTTGTATGATAAAGATGACATTTCAAATCAGTGAAATTAAAAAATGAATTTGTTTAATAAATGATGGTTAGAAAACTAGCTAATCATCTTAGAGGGCAGAAAAAGATGAACCCATGCCTAACACTTTTTATCTAAATAAATTCTAGACCTCTCAGATATTTAAATGGAATAAAAATGAAACCACAAAATACTAGAGGAAACCATACTTTGATTTGGTTTCTTATTCTTGTAATTTCAAAGTGAGACTGGCCTAAGAATTGCACAGAAGTTGGAGCCGGGAATAAGTCGATTAGTCATTTCAACCTTATAAAAAATCAACTTTGAAAAAGTCACCATAAGTGAAGTCAAAAGATTGACAACAAACTGGTAGAAAAATGTAAATTATATTGGAAAAAAACCATAATTTTCTGAGTGTGTAAAATCAATAGGAAAAAGACAACTCAGTGCAAACATAGGCAAATGCAATGCAAATGACTCTTGAACAGATGAAAAAATGTTCTGCTTCCCTCATAACAAGATAGAGATGCAAATTCAAAATACACTGTGATACCATTTTTCACCCATTAGATTGACAAGGATCAAGAAATGTAATTATGCTGTTGGCAAAGCTTCATGAGTACGGCCTCATACAATGCTGAGGGCGAGGGGTTGGCAGTATCTTACCTTGGCAGAGGGTACTTTGGCAATATCAGTAACAATTATAAATGCACCTACCCGCTGACCCATCAGTAACGCTTCTGGGAATTTATCATACAGGTACGCTCTCACACATGGGGAATATCATATTTACAGGTTAAATGTCCCAGCATTGCTCAGCATAACAAAACATTACAGACAACCTAGACGTTTGCTAGTAGCTTATGTCTTCATCTAGTCAGACTGCTGTCACAAAATAACATAAACTGGGTAGCTTATAAACAACAGAAATTTATTTCTTGCAGTTCTAGAGGCTGGGAAGTCCAAGATTAAAGCACCAGCAGATTCAGTGTCTAGTGAGAGGACCCGCTTTCTGGCTCATAGATGAAGACTTCTCTCTTCACACGGTGGGACGATGAGATAGCATTCCAGGATCTCTTTTATGAGGGCGCTAATCCCACCCATGAAGGCTCTGCCCTCATGACCCAGGCACCTCCCAAAGGCCCCACTTCCTAATACTATCATAATGGGGATTAGATTTCACCATGTAACGCAAACATTCAGACCATAGCAGATTAATTCTGTGATTTCCATACAGTGGAATACTAGGTAACCTTAATAGAGAATGAGGAGCTTTCTGGGTACTGAATTGGAAAAATCACCAGAATCTATTGACAGGAAAATAAAGCAAGTTTCAGGACAGCACAGATTTTACATTATCGTACCTATAAAAATAATTGTGGGAAAAAAACAACGGGAAAAACACCAGCAACATTAGTTGCATCTGGAGAGGGGAGGTGGGTTAACTGGCGGACAGGATGGAAGGAAAAGTTTTGATATTTAAAATGTTGAGCCATGTAAACGCATTTGCTACTTAAAAAATAAGTAAAATTAAACATTCTAAAATGCTCTTTCTTTCTAAGAGAAATACTGTTCTTTTTAGGAAACTATTTCCAAGGAAATTTCCAGTACTGCAGTCAGGAGCAAATTGATTTCTACTACTCCCCTGAAGATTATATGATTTGTAACTGAGGTTTTATTTTTATTGACAAAAGCAACGGCCATTAAGACTTTGTGCTGAATAATTATTTCTTTCTCCTAACTCATCTTCTGTGCTGCTCTAGTTCAGGGTGACTAACGTGGCGGAGGACTTACTGCCCTTTTCAGAAGGCTCCCAGGAGAGTTTAGCAGTTACATAGCTTTAGCTTTAAGTAGCCTTGGAAACCAGAGCCTGGTTGGGTTAAGTTTTTAAAATAAAAATAAATGTTAGTAAAGTAAGGGAAAGCTGGCTGGAGACACACACACTTGGTCAACAATTTGCCCTTTCCCTTGGTTTTCATCAAATGCCAGGTCTGAAGCAGCTTTAACATTTGTTGCTTTGGATAATTATACCAACAGTACAAATTGTTCCTTTGTTTTGAGGGGGTGGGATGGGGGCGGTGGTCGCTGGACTCCTGAGCCTGCTGATGGCCTTTAGGGGAGGAATAAGCTCCAGTCCCCTTCCTCCACCCCAAGCTGGAAGGCTGGCCGAGGGCTTGCTGTCTTGGGAGAAAAGTCCCAGCCATCTTTCTACTGCTCTTGGAGACCAAAGTCTTAAAATAATAGGGTATTCTAGCTGGGTGCAGCGGCTCATGCCTATAATCCCAGCACTTTGTAAGGCCAAAACAGGAACATCACTTGAGCCTAGGAGTTCAAGGTCAGCCTGGGCAACATACGGAGACCCCTGTCTACAAAACAATAAAAAAAATTAGCCAGGCATAATGACACATGCCTTTAGTCCCAGCTACTCAGGAGACTGAAGTGGGAGGATTGCTTGAGCCCAGGAGGTTAAGGCTACAGAGATCTGTGATGGTGCCACTGCACCCCAGCCTGGGCAACAGAGCAAGACCTTGTCTCAAATAATAATAATAATAATTATTATTATTAATAATGTGTTCATTTGCCTTGCCTTGTCTCCTCCATTCATATATGTCTCCACAGTTATATGTGTGTGGGGGGCACTTAATATTGCCTCACATTGACCAGCTCGTTTCTACATTTGCGTTAACAGCACAGGACAGAGAACACAAACTGGCTGCGAATTGCTGCTGTTGCTGTTTGGCCCACACAGGATATTTTTTTAATTTGTGTCAAAACTTTTTCCTGAACTTCTGTGTTGGAATCAGGGGTACACATGCAGGCTGGTGCAAAGGTATGCCATGTGATGCCAAGGTGTATGAATGACTGTCATCCAGATAGTGAGCATAGCACCCAATAGGCAGTTTTTTTCAATCCACCCCCGCTTCCCTTCCCCCTCTAATAATTTTCAGTGTCTGATGTTCCCATTTGTGCCTATGTTTACCCAATGGTTAGCTCCCACTTGTAAGTGAGAACATGCAACGTTTGGTTTTCTGTTTCTGCGTTAGTTCACTTAGGATAATGGTTTCCAGCCACCCCCGTGTCGCTGCAAAGGACCTGATTTCATTCTTTTTTTTATGGCTGCGTAAAAATGGTGTATATGTCCCACATTTTCTCTATCCAATCCATCGTGGATGAGCACCTAGGTTGATTCCATGCCTTTGCTATTGTGAATACTGCCATGATGAAAACACAGGTGTATGTGTCTTTTTGGTAGAATGGTTTATTTTCCTTTGGGTATATGCCCAGTAGTGGGACTGCTGGGTTAAATGGTAGCTCAACTCTTCATTCTTGAGTCAACCCTTAGGAGAATCTAAATCCTGATCAAAGTCTGGATTCTGCTTCTCTTGAAAACTCAGAATAAATTATTTCCCAGGAAATTATAAGTTTCATGAGAACAGAAACATTATGGATTTGTACACAGTCCTAGCTCCAAAATATAAATGAGTATCTATTATCTCAACAAATAGTTGATGGATGAGTGAATGGATGAATAAACAATGTCAGAACAAGTCTATGATCGGCCAAAACTTAGTAGCAACTGTTCCCCTTTCCATGGAGAGTGTGCTCTCTAGTTTGCCACACTTCCCACCCCTCCTTATTGCCTTCTGCCTACATTCTTCACTCATTTATATTGTCTGCCTGTTTCTCTAGGTATTTAAGTCTGTGGAACCTCTTACCATGATAGTTCTGCAGCCTGTTATTAGTTTTGTTAAGTGACCCTGGAGAACTCAGAAATATATGTCCCATCTGAAAGCTGATTAACCACTTTAATGACAAAATGAAAATCTAAAACTTTACTTGAGGGCCAGGGGCAGTGGCTCACACATATAATCTCGAGAATTTGGGAGGCTGAGGTGGGAGAATTGCTTGAGGCCAGGGGTTCAAGACCAGCCTGGGCAACAAAGGAAGACTCTGACTCTTCAAAAAAATTTTTTTTAATTAGCTGGGCTTTGTAGTGCATGCCTGTAGTCCTAACTACTTGGGAGGCTGAGGCAGGAGAATTGCTCAAAACCAGGAGTTCAAGGCTGCAGTGAGCTGTGATTGTGCCACTGCACTCCAGCCTGAATGACAGAGCAAGATCCCCATCTCTAAAACAAACAAACAAACAAACAAAAACACTTGTATGAATAGTTTTCTAGATCTAATTAACAATATTACTTAGGATTATTTTCAAAAGAAATAAAAGCATATGCTTAAAATAAAAGTATTTAGCTTTTGAGCCTCTCTAAACAAAATACGTATTCATATTTTACTTCTGAGTACAAATTACCACAAACTTAGACACTTAGAGCAACACCCCATTTGTCCTATAGGTCAGAAGTCTGGGATGATGTTTCAAGCCATTTTTGTGTTGTTTTAAAGAAATAACTGGCCAAGTGCCATGGTTCACACCTATAATCCCAGCACTTTGGGAGGCCAAGGTGGGTGGATCACCTGAGGTCAGGAGTTCAAGACCAGCCTGACCAACATGGTAAAACCCCATCTCTACTAAAAGTATAAAATTAGCTGGGCGTGGTGGTATGCACCTGTAATCCAAGCTACTCAGGAGGCTGAGGCAGGAGAATCACTTGAACCTGGGAGGTAGAAATACATTTCTGTTGTTTACCAGTCACCCAGTTTATACTATTGATTATGGTACCCCAAACAGACTAAAGTGGTTTTGCTTCACCATTTCTCCCCCACTTCTGACACCCAGAATGAAGTGTACTATCCCAAGACATAATTGCCCAGTGCAGGGGAGAACAGGGTAATCACCACCCCACTTCATGGTGTTTCCTTGTAAGAATGCAACCCAATCGTATTTTCTTAGAGACATGTGACATGATTTCCCAAAGAAATCGTGCCACTGCACTCCAGCCTGGGCAACAAGAACAAAAATCTGTCTCAAAAGAAAGAAAGAAAAAAAAAAAAAGAAGAAAAACCTGAAGCTGGGTAATTTATTTACAAAAAAAAAAATTTAATTGGCTCATGGTTCTGCAGGCTGTACAGGAAGCATGCTGCTTCTGGTGAGAGCCTCAAAAACTTACTCACGGCAGAAGGTGAAACAGAACAGGCACATCACATGGCAGACCAGGAGCTTGAGAAAGTGAGCAGGGAGGTGCCGTATACTTTTAAACACCCAGATCCCACAGGAAGCCTGAGCAAGACCTCACTCATCACCTAGGAGGTGGTGCTAAGCCATTCATGAGGGACCCACGCCTCTGTTACAATTACCTCCCACCAGGCCCCACCTTCAACAATGAGGACTACATTTCAACATGAGATTTGGAGGGGACAAACATCCAAACCCTATCAGATGGTATGACTCATTTTCTGCTAGGATCTCACAAGACTAAAATCAAGGTGTTGGTTGGCTGCATTCTCATCAGCAGCTCAGGGGTCCTCCTACAAGCTCATTCTCGTTGTTGGTAGAATTCAGTTCCTTGTCCCCATTTCCTTGCTGGCAGGAAGCATTCTCAGATACTCACGGCAGCTATCTGGTCCTTCCACTTGACCCTCTCCATCTTCAAAGCCAGCAACAGTGTTATCAAATCCTTCTAATGCTCTGGATGTTTTGGATTTCTGATAACAGCCAGAAAAAATTGTTTAGTTTCCAGGGCTCATGTGATTCAATCAGGCACACCTTGACAACCTCCCTAAATTCAGCTATGCCATGAACACAGCATAATCATGGAGTGTGAGCTTTTTATAGCCACAGGTTCTGGAAATGAGGGCATGGAATCTTAGAGGCCAATTTTAGAATCCTGCTTACTATAAAATCATATTTTCTTAGAGACATGGGACATGATTTCCCAAAGAAATTTTCCCAAAGAAAGCTGAGGTGCTATCTCAGCTCACTGCAACCTCCACCTCCCAAATTTCCCAAAGAAATTTCTTTGGGAAATCATGTCACATGTCTCTAAGAAAATATGATTGGGTTGCATTCTTACAAGGAAACACCATGAAGTGGGGTGGTGATTACCCTGTTCTCCCCTGCACTGGGCAATTATGTCTTGGGATAGTACACTTCATTCTGGGTGTCAGAAGTGGGAGAGAAATGGTGAAGCAAAACCACTTTAGTCTGTTTGGGGTACCATAATCAATAGTATAAACTGGGTGACTTGTAAACAACAGAAATGTATTTCTCACAATTCTGGAGGCTGAGGAGTCCAATATCAGGGTGCTGGCAGATTCCATTTCTGGTGAGGCCCCTCTTGCTGATTCACAGATGCCATCTTCTTGCTATAATCTGACATGGCAGAAGGGATGAGGGATTTCTCTGAGGTCTCTGTTAGGAGGGCATTCATCTCATTCATGAGGGCTACCCCCTCATAACCTAATTCAGTCCCCAGGGGCCCCACCTCTAATACCATCACCTTGGAGGTTAAAATTCAACATATGAATTTGAAGGGAACATAAACATTCATTCCATTGTAATCACTAAGATCACAAATGGATTCAAATCCCTATGGTGTGTTTTGTTTCCTTCCCCATAATATGTCTATTTTTATTTTGATAGAAAGTAATTTTTGTTTTTTTGAGTCAAAGTCTCACTCTGTTGCCCAGGCTGGAGTGCAGAGGTGCGATCTCAGCTCACTGCAACCTCCACCTCCCAAGTTCAAGTGATTCTCCTTCCTCAGCCTCTCGAGTAGCTGGGATTACAGGAGTGTACCACCATGCCAGGCTAATTTTTGTATTTCTAGTAGAGACAGGGCTCTGCCATGTTTTCAAGGCTGGTATCTCTCAAACTCCTGACCTCAGGTGATCTGCTTCAGCCTCCCAAAGTGGTAATTTTTGAAACTCTTGACCAATGAGAAAATTTGATACTCCCAGATCTGCCATATTTGTTTTGTTTTTTTACCCCACCCCAGACACCAGAGGTATACTATCACATTTGAGAAATAGGGATATATAGGAACTGCAAAACCCTGCTCCTATAATCCCACCTATCTCTCACAATCAACTTTGCCCAGCCAGATGACATCATACCAATTTGCCTTCCCTTCCAGTCTGGAGGCCTCTGTCTTCTCGTTCAACAGTCCATTTATTCAACCTGCCTCTCTCATCCCCAGCTACACCAGTTTCTTGCCTACCTCTCATAGTGCTCATGTGGTCTCCAATGCAGAAGTACCCTCCCTGTCCCCTTCAAGCCAAATACCCCCCATTCTTTAGTATCCAGCTGATGTCTGCCTTCTTCACTGTGCTTGTTCTCAGACTACATCATAGATTCATCTTTCCCTTTTCCAAAATGTTAAGGTGTTTCCATCTGAGCCACATGTTTAGCAGTGGATTTATAACAGCCTTGTATTTTGCTCTGGTTATTTCATAGACATACAACTTGTCTCCCAAATTATACTCTACATCTCTAAATGGTAGCACCATCGTTTTTTATTTTTCTCTTTTTACCCTGGCAGAAAAGGCTGCCCAAGCAGAACAAAAAGTAAATGGCTCGTTAATTCCTCTTTTCTTTTATGATATATCGATTAATCTAACTCAGCTTCCATCCCCACTTAAAGATCTGCACCCTCTCTTCTTTTTATTCTCACCAATTTCCTTTTCTCCTCTATCTTCTGATTCCTTGGAACATAAAATGCTAGGAGATGTAAGATAGAGACTTTTAATGGGAAAGTGTGCAAAGAGGCCCACAGTCTCGCCCTGAAATCCCAGATTATTAAAGCCCCTAGTTTTACTCTTAGCAATCTGCCTTTTTTCCTTTCCAGGATTTGTCATAGTTTGTAATTAAGTATTTGTGTATGATATTGTATAACTATTTGTGTGTTTCACTCACTAGAGTGTAAGCTCTCTGAGGGTAAGAAAGGACTCCACAGGTGTTTTGCTCCCCACGGTATCCTAAGCACAGCTTAAAGCCTAACCCCTCATTAGATGCTTAATACACTTGTGGAATAAATGAAAGGATGAATAAAAAGTTCAGACAAGGTATCTTGGTGGCTCTTTGCATTCTTGTTCCTCTAATGAACAACTATCTGGCTCTTTCAGGCGACACAAGATGTACAGAGAGCAGATGAACCTCACCTCCCTCGACCCCCCAGTGCAGCTCAGACTCGAGGCCAGCTGGGTCCAGTTCCACCTGGGTATTAACCGCCATGGGCTCTACTCCCGGTCCAATCCTGTTGTCAGCAAACTTCTGCAAGATATGAGGCACTTTCCCACCATCAGTGCTGGTAAGGTTCATGGAATCAGGCAAGAAGGATTGACCTTTTCCCAGAGAGTCTGGGTTAGCATCCCAGGCCAGGCTCCAGAGTGGAACACTAAAGGCTTGACGCTGACACCTGAGAGACAGAAGAAGAACATAGGCATTGATCTTTTTCCTTCTGAAAGAGATCCTATAGCAATAATCTCATCCTGACCCCATAAGGGAGGCATAGGAGGTATTCTTTTATTTGTTACACCTAAAGGAAGGTGATCTCTACCATTTATTGAGGGCTTCGTTTGAAGCAGATGATGCATTCTCTTTCATCCAAAGACCTTATGGCATGGATATTACCATTGCCATTTTACAGACAGGGAAACTAAGACTCAGAAAGGTTAAGTAACTTGGCCAAGGACCTTTAAAGGGTGGAGCTGGGATTCAAACACAGGCCTGCTGATACCAAGTCTGTGCTGTCGAGCACTACAACAATCTAAATGAAACAGCAAATTATTAGCAGAGACAAAACCAGACTCAGTCTCCCAGCCAGGTATTGCTGGATACCAACTGAAGGGCTAGAGAGCAGGGGTCTGGGACAGAGCAGAGAAGGAGGCTGCAGCCTTCTGGGATCAAGAGATCTCTCATGAAATGGTCAAGGGCCCCTGGCTACATTACAGTCTCCCTTCTGGTGATCCATACCAGAGTCAAGGGATCTTCATGTTGTAGCCTCTCCCAGGAACAAGACTGGAAGTTTCATTGCCCTTCTCCTCCTTTGCAGATTACAGTCAAGATGAGAAAGCCTTGCTTGGGGCATGTGACTGCACCCAGAGTAAGTGATCTGGCTCCGCCCCCACCCAGCCTCCTCACCCTCACAGCGGTGCAAACCCCAGAATCCACTCCAGTGGGGACCTTGGGCAAGAGTGGAAGGAGCATGGTTCTCTGCCTCACCTCTGAGAACTCAACATTTCCCCCCACCCACCCACAACAAGAAAAGGCACTTAAGAGGAAGGGCTGTGTAGGCCCCGCTGGGCAATGCATGGCCCAGGAAAAGCATCATCAGCATCACTGAGGAGCTCATCAGAAATGCAGAGTCTCACTCTCTTTCTGAATCAGAATCTGAATTTTAACAAAATCCTCAAGCGATTGGAGCACGCTTTCAAATTCAAGAAGCAAATCGTTCCCACTATTGACAAAATATTAGAATTGGCCAGGTGCAGTGGCTCACACCTGTAATCCCACCACATTGGGAGTCTGAGTCGGGTGGATCACTTGAGGTCAGGAGTTCGAGACCAGCCTGGCCAACACAGTAAAATCCCGTCTCTACTAAAAATATAAAAAGTTAGCTGGGTGTGGTGGCATGTGCCAGTAATCCCAGCTACTCAGGAGGCTGAGGCAGGAGAATCACCTGAACCTGGGAGGTGGAGGTTGCAGTGAGCCGAGATTGTGCCACTGCACTCCAGCCTAGGTAACAGAGTGAGACTCTATCTCTGTCTCTCTCTCTGTCTCTCTGTCTCCATATATATATGTGAATCACTGGGGGAGCTTTAAAAAGTGCTCCTGCCGGGCCTCCAGCCCCAGGAATTTTGATTCAAGTACAGACAGTGAGGCCTAGGCAATTCTAATGTATCCAGGGCTGAGACTCACTAGGATAAGTGATTAATGAAATAAAAAAGCTAGGACTGAGAGTGGCAGAGCTCCCCTCCAGGAGTGCTGTGACCTGGTTATAGGTGGGTCTAGACCCTAAAGCTGCCAGGCCTGTCATCACCAGCCATGAGTGGCCCCATCCCTTTACTTCAATGTGTGGAACACACATCAGAAATGTCTACATGTGATTACATCTGATGGAGCATGTCAAAATGTATTAGTCCATTTTAACACTGCTGTAAATTCATGCCTGAGACTGGGTAATTTATAAAGGAAAGAGGTTTAATTGACTCACAGTTCTGCAGGCTTCACAGGAAGCATAGCTAGGAGGTCTCAGGAAACTTACAATCATGGTGGAAGGTGAAGGGGAAGCAAGGCACATCTCACATGGCGGCAGGAGAGAGAGGATGCAAAGGGGAAAGAGCACTTTATAAAACCATAAGATCTCGTGAGACCTCACTACGACAAGAACAGCATAGGGGAAACTGCCCCGAGGATCCAATCACCTACCACATCCCTCCCTCAACGATTTGAGATGAGATTTGAGATGAGGGGATTACAATTTGAGATGAGATTTGGGTAGGGACACACAGCTTATCCATATCACTAAGGTTTTAAAAAAAGGTTTACACCACTCCAGGCTTCCCTTTTCTCCAGTTAAGCACCTGCCATTGACCATTTTCTAGAACACAAGAAGAGTGAGATATTGTCCTGACCCTCCAGGACCAGAGACAGGGTAAGGCAAGTGAGGTGCCCAGGATGCAAAATGTAAGGAAGTAGCACTCCCTGCACCTAAGGAGCACTCACTTGCCAGGCCTCGGTCCCAGCCTAGGTGTACAGTCTTAAGTAGAAAGAGGCATAGATTAACAAACTAATCTAATACAACAGATGGCATCAATAGAATCTACAAAGATGTAGTTGAAACACAAAGAGGAAAGGGTTCATTCTTCTTAAGAAAACATTCTTTAGGGTTTTCACTAAATGTCTTAATTGTATTTTTCGCTCTTTTCCCATCCCAGCAGAAAATGTACTTTTTTTTTTTTTCAAGAGGGGATCCTCACTGTATTGCCCAGACAGGTCTCAAACCTCAGGCGATCCTCCAGCCTTCACCTCCAAAAGTAAAAAGTGCTGTCTTGAACCCCTGGACACAGTCACTATGGCCTGACACCATGGCGTTTACCCTGCAGGCTATGAAGACCACATCCTAGTCTTTAGGGTCTCATTACATAAGAGAAAAGAGAAGTTGGCAGGGCTGATTGAAGGAACAGTCACAAGCCTGGGCGTAACTCACCCTTCTGCCTTTCACAGTTGTGAAACCCAGTGGGGTCCACCTCAAGCTAGTGCTGAGGTTCTCAGATTTCGGGAAGGCCATGTTCAAACCCATGAGGTAAGTGACTCCCTTCCTCCTTTCCACACCCCGTTGGGGCAGCCCTGGGAAAATTTGGACCAAAATCTCATAAAAGTGACCCAAAATCTTTCTGCCAGTTATTCAGAGATTCTTTCATCTGTCCAAGCATAGAACTGTTTTGGGTGATAATAATAATAATTGAAAATACCAAGAGCTTGTCATTATCAGGCCCCTACTAGCATCTATGCCACACAACGGCCTAAATTGTGCCCGCCCTTAGATCATGGGTAAGATTATGAGTCAGGTACTTTTATAATGTCCACTTTATGGATAAAGATACTGAGGCTAAAAGAGACCATCTCATCCCAATCGTCCAGCTGTAAACAGCAGACCCAGATTCAAACCTAGGCAGCTGGATTGCTAAGTTCACACTCCACCACTTTAACGGATCCCCACCTTTTTTCCAGGGATAGCACTCTCTTTTTGACATCAAAAAGTTTACAGACTTATATACAACAATACTTGCTTCAACCAAAAAACTAGACAATCAAGAAAGGCTACTAGGAAGTCAATTACATGTTTACATTAATGTATATTTTATTCAAAACAACAGCAACTACATGCCTTAAAAATATTGTAAAACATACAGATGGGTGAAATAATATGTATTTAGTCCTTAGACAGAGCTTGGTGTGAGTTTGGTTTTCTGGCCCCCAAAGGATCTGCAGCTCACAGGTTGGGATCTCCTAGAGTAAAAAGTACTGGATTAAGGCCCCAGTGCCTTAGCCCATGGGAGTGTTCCTCCTTGAGATGATGAGATGACCTGCAGAAAAGAAAATCACCCCAAGAGGAGCCCCATCACCCAAGTCATGCTTTCTTCCAGAATGTGCTTCTTCCAGTGGAATGCAATTAGACTGGCAGATTCCAAACCTTCAGCCATTCAAGGGGAGGCCTATTGATTGGCCCAGCAGAAAGGAGGGGTTGG
The DNA here is from genome assembly GCA_963573385.1 of Cacajao melanocephalus. Lineage (NCBI taxonomy): Eukaryota > Metazoa > Chordata > Mammalia > Primates > Pitheciidae > Cacajao > Cacajao melanocephalus. The sequence goes on along the minus strand of CAUYLG010011759.1, from coordinate 31,989 downwards.
AATGGCTCAGTTGCATGTTACATTCACTTGAGGAGCCTTTACTACAAATCCTTATGCCTGAGTCCTACCCTCAGGGAGTCCAGTGGGCTTGCTCTGTGGGCTCTCCCTGTGATCCCAAGGCCCAGGCTCCTCCGCCAGCACTGTGGCTCACACCTGTAATCCCGGCACTTTGGGAGGCCAAGGCGGGTGGATCATCTGAGGTCAGGAGTTCGAGACCAGCCTGGCCAATGTGGCGAAATCCTATCTTTACAAAAAATACAAAAATTAGCCAGGCATGGTGGTGCACACCTGTAGTCCCAGCTACATGGGACGCTGAGGCAGAAGAATCGCTTGAATCCAGGAGGAGGAGGTTGTGGTGAGCTAAGATTGCACCACTGCACTCCAGCCTGAGCAACAGAGGGAGTCTCTATCTCAAAAAAAAAAAAAGTTTCCCATTTTTCCTCTGTGAAAGATCCAAAATCCTAGTTGTTAGATCAACTTAAAACTTTCCAGAAATGTACATGAAACAATTGAATCTATGCTTATATTTATATTGATTATTAAATCCCATCATATAAAATAGTATATTGATTTAGAAATATTGCTTTTTTTTCTCCCACTATAGATTTTACTTGTCAAAAATTTGGGGCATTGGTTGTCATCATCACTTAGAGTCAAGTTGGGGGTGAACGTTAAATCAATATTAAATTATTTCCCCACTCCCCTCCCCCATCACCACCAATAACCTGATGTTACCAGTTACACTAGGCAGTAAAACCACCACAAAGTCAAGTCATTCCAGGTTAATGTATCTGTCCCAAACGAAATAAAGTGATTGACTATGACAGGGCTTGAATATGGAGACTCCTCTCCAAGGGACAATTTCAGGAGAGACCTCATCTTATATTCTGGCATAAAGAGTAAATAAATAAATAAAATACATAAATAAATACATTGTGTTCCTTTGAAATAAGGTGAACAGCCAATACACATGGCAATTAGCAGAGGTTCCACAAGTAGACATGTGACTCTTTGGCACAGCACTCAGCTGAACACAAGAACCACCAGTGAGGTTCTGGTTGTTACGGAGTTTTAAATTATTGTTACAGTTAGTCAAGCACGCATAATATATATTCAACAGAGAGCACCCGTTAGAGAGAGGCAACATAAGGAATACTGATAGAGAAATATGAGACATTAACAAGAAGCATAAAAGTAATGACAAGTCTGCAAATGCTCCACAAATCACCAGGTCCATAGAGTCTGTTCTCTGAGCAAAATTTGTATGTGGCACAATAGGATGTTTCTCATTTTTTTTTTTTTTCTTTGAGATGGAGTTTTGCTCTTGTGGCTCAGGCTGGAGTACAGTGTCGCCATCTCGGCTCACTGCAACCTCAGCCTCCCAGGTTCAAGCAATTCTCCTGCCTCAGCCTCCTGAGCATCTGGGATTACAGGTGCATGCCACCACACCCAGCTAATTTTTGTATTTTTAGTAGAGACAAGATTTCGCCATGTTGGCCAGGCTGGTCTTGAACTCCTGACCTCAGGTGATTCCCCCGCCTTGGCCTCTCAAAGTGCTGGGATTACAGGCGTGAGCCACCACACCCAGCCAGATGTCTCTAATTTGTTTAAACTGGAAGCTAATATGCAATGGATGAGCTCCACCCTTAGTTCTTTTATGTCAGGGAAGAAAAACTACTAGAACCCATAGTGTTTCCTTTGCAGGAAAATAAAGTAACATAACTCATAGCCTAAAACGTCTTCTCTGCCTGGTCAGTTAAAACAAATACAGGCATAGGTCACTGTATCTGCATTTCACTTTACTGCACTTTGCAAATATTATGTTTTTTACAAATTGAAGGCTTGTGCAACCCTGTATCAAGTAAATCTGTCGGTGCCATTTTTCCAACAGCATGTGCTCACTTCATGTCTCTGGGTCACATTTGGCAATTCTCAAAATATTTCAAACTCTTTTTTTGGGGGGACAGGGTCTCACTCTGTCACCCAGGCTGGAGTCCAGTGGTGCGATCTCAGCTCACTACAATCTCTGCCTCCTGGGTTCAAGTGATTCTATTGCCTAAGCCTTCCGAGTAGCTGAGACTACAAGCGCCAGCCACCACACCTGGCTAATTTTTGCATTTTTAGTAGAAACAGGTTTCACCATGTTGGCCAGGGTGGTCTCGAACTCCTAACCTCAGGTGATCCGCCCACCTCAACTTCCCAAAGTGCTGGTATTATAGGCATCAGCCACTGCACCTGGCCTTCAAACTCTTTTAGTATTATATGTGTTATGGCAGTCTGTGATCTGTGATCTTTGATGTTAATGTTGAAATTGTTTTGAGGCACCACAAATTATGCCCATATAAGACAGTGAACTTAATAAATATAATTTTTTTTTTTCAAGACAGAGTCCCAGTCTGTTGCCTAGGCTGGAGTGCACTGGTGTGATCTCAGCTCACTGCAACCTCCACCTCCTGGGTTCAGGCAATTCTCATGCCTCAGCCTCCTGAGTAGCTGGGATTACAGGGGCCCACTACCACGCCCAGCTAATTTTTTCTATTTTTAGTAGAGAAGGGGTTTCATTGTGTTGGCCAGGCTGGTCTTGAACTCCTGCCCTCAAGTGATCACCCACCTTGGTCTCCCAAAGTGCTAGGATTACATGCATGAGCCACTGTGCCTGGCCTAAATGTGTGTTGTGACTGCTCCAACAACTGGCTGTTCCCCCAATCTCTCTCCCTCTCCTCAAGCCTCCCTGTTCCTTGAGACACAGTAATATTGAAATCAGGCCAGTTAGTAACACAAGGCCCTCTAAGTGTTCACATGAAAGGAAGAGTGTCACATCTGTCACTTTAAATGTAAAGCTGGAAATGATTCGTGAGGCTAGTGAGGAGGCACGTTAAAAGCCAATAAGCAGAAAGCTAAGGTTTTTATGCCAGTTAGGCGAGTTGTGAATGCAAACGAAAAGTTCTTGAAGGAAATTGAAAGCCCTGCTCCTGTAAACACACGAATGATAAGAAGTCAAAACAGCCTCCTTGCTGATATGGAGCAAGTTTAAGTTATCTGGACAGAAGATTAAACCAGCCACAGCATTTCCTTAAGCCAAAGCTTAATCCATAGCAGGGTTCTAACGCGCCTCAATGAAGGCTGAGACAGGTGAGAAAGCTGCAGAAGTACAACTGGAAGCTAGCAGAGTTTGGTTCATGAGGTTTAAGGAAAGAAGCCATCTCCGTAACATAAAAATGCAGAGTGAAGCAGCAAGTGCTGATAGAGAAGCTACAGCAAGTTATCCAGAAGATCTAGCTAAGATCATTGATGAATGTGGCTACACTAACAATAGATTTTTAGTGTAGATGAAATAGCCTTCTATTGTTAGAAGATACCATCTAGGACTTTCACCATAGCTACAGAAGAAAAGTCAGTGCCTGGTTTCAAAGATTCAAAGGACAGTCTGACTCATCAGGTGATAATGTTGCTGGTAGCTTAAGTTGAAGCCAGTGCTCAATTACCATTCAAAAAATCCTCAGGCCCTCAAGAATGATGCTAAATTTACTCTGCTTGTGCTCTATAAATGGAGTAACAAAGTCTGGATGACCATACATCTGTTAACAGCATGGTTTACTGAATATTTTAAGCCTACTGTTGAGACCTTACTGCTCAGCCAAAAAAAAAAAATCCTTTCAAAATATTATCACTAGTTGGCGACGCACCTAGTCACTCAAGAGCTCTGCTGGAGATGTCCGAGGAGATGAATGTTGTTTTCGTGCCTGCTAACACAACATCCGTTCTGCAACCCATGGACCAACGAGTCATTCTTTCAAGTCTTACAATTTAAGAAAAACATTTTGTAAGGCTATGGCTGCCATAGTGATTCAGTTAGTGACTCCTCTGATCAACCTGGACAAGGTCATTTGAAAACCTGGACAAGGTCATTTGAAAACCTTCTGGAAAGGATTCACCCTTCTAGATGCCATTAAGAAAATGTGTGATTCATGGAAGGAAGTTAGAAATGTCAACATTAACAGGAGTTTAAAAGAAGATTGATTTCAATCCTCATAAATGACTTTGAAGGGTTCAAGACTTCAGTGGAGAAGGTAACTGCAGACATAGAAATCACAAGAGAACTAGAATGAGAAGTGGAGCCTGAAAATGTGACTGAATTGTTGCAATTGCATGATCAAGCTTGAAGAGACAAGGAGTTGCTTCTTATGAATAAGCAAAGAAAGTGGTTTCTTGAGATAGAATCTACTCCTGGTGAAGATGCTGTGAACATTGTTGAAATGGCCACAAAGGATTTAGAATATTATGTAAACTTAGCTGATAAAGCAGCAGCAGGGTTTGAGAGGATTGACTTCAGTTTTGACAGAAGCTCTACTGTGCATAAAATGCTATTAAACAGCATTGCACACTACAGTTAAATATTTTGTGAATTGATGCAGCAAACTTTTCTTTTTTTTTTTGAGATGGAGTCTCACTCTGTCGCCAGGCTGAAGTGCAGAGGCACGATCTCAGCTCACTGCAACCTCCGCCTCCTAGGTTCAAGGGATTCTCCTGCCTCAACCTCCCGAGTAGGTGGGATTACAGGTGCTCACCACCACGCCCAGCTAATTTTTGTATTTTTTTGTAGGGATGGGGTTTCACCATGCTGGCCAGGATAGTCTCAATCTCCTGACCTCATGATCTGCCCAGCTCAGCCTCCCAAAGTGCTGGGATTACAGGTGTTGTCTTATTTTTAAAAGTTGCCACAGCCACACGAACCTTCAGCAACCACCACCCCAGTCAGCCAGCAAAAAGATTATGACTTGCTAAAGGCTCAGATGAGTGTTAGCATTTTTTAGCAATAAAGTGGTTTTCCATTAAAATGTATACATTTTTTAAACATAATACTATTGCACATTTCATAGACTCCAGCATAATAAAAACATAACTTTTATATTGATTGAGTGGGAAACCAAAAAATCTGCATGAATGGCTTTATTGCTATTTGCTTCATTGCAGTGGTCTGGAACCAAACCTGCCGTGTCTCCGAGGTATGCGTATACAAAAATTGTTCAGATTAACCAGCTTTTTCCCAGATATAATGCAAAAGCCTCCAACATTCAGTGATAGGGCCAATTATACCTATTTTTATATCACAACACAGTGTAATCTACATTTTTATAAAATGTAGTCCAAAATCTAAAATAGTATCATTTTTAAATGTACTTCTTGAAAAATTACATTTTTTTCTGTAAGTAATTTCAGGCAAACACCATTGTTTTCCTGATGAAAGACAGAACGTAGAAATTTATCTTTGGAAAATATACATTAGGAACGTAAAGATTATATTCTTAAAATGTAATGTATACAATATAATGTATAATGAGACATGCATTAGTGCTTCTCAAAGTATGAGAAGCATTGATAGAGAGTAAAAACAACTTTTGAATTTAAAATCACTTCTATCTTATGTCATACAAAAATGAGAAAATGTTTTAGAGGATCCTAAAGGGTGTCTGAGAGATGATATGTTCCTATAGATGGGATCCAGGAATTAAAATGAGACTGGGAAGAGGGATTGTCCCTGCTAGCCTAGACACCCAGCGACGATGATGAGAAGCTGGTGAGGCCTGAGCACGGAGGGCTGTGCTGAACATGTGGCTGCCCCTTTTAAAACAGAATCTCCACTTTCCGTAGCACCTCACTGAGGTTTCCAGGACTCACTTGCGTTTTTTGGCAAAATGCACATCACGGTTTGAATTGCCAGTGCTTCTTACTTACAGCTTTCTGCACCATCACGTTTATTTACATTTAAAATTGCTTTGCAGTCATTTTAACAGTCCCACACAGTGGATGATAAAATTATTCGAAGATCATCATTCTTCCACGTTTATTAGCATCGAGGCAAAGTCAGCCTAGAGGCCAGAACTGACACCACAATACGCTTAATGATTGGGAAGCACTTTCCTGAATGTACACACCGAGCAGGCCCCGCCACACTCAGGTAGCCTGGCGCTTTTCAGAAATCCATTAGAGATTTTTTTTTTAATGTATATAAATCAATGTCCTCTGCACGAACCACCCTCAGCCCTCATGATCCAGCTATGTTTCTCTGAGGGGATGATGGTCCACATATTTCCCCCACATCCCCCTAAGGCCCAGAACTTTTTTGTTCTTCAACCCCAGCATACTAAATTGCATTTCTGGGCCAGTTTTCCATTACCAATTCCTGGCTCATACCCCACCTTTCTCCATCCTTGGGTGCCTGGGGTCTATACTACCTCTGGTTCTGCTAACCATTCCTGTCTCTCCTGCTTATATCCTCAGAAGAATGTCTATTTCTTCCCTCTCAACCGCTGGGTTTTGAAAATAATCAGTCACTGTCACCAAAGCTTCTTAAGTAGGAAACTGGGTATTTATTGGTGGTGCCTGCAGGACCATGTCTTGCAAGAAGCCTGCCTCCTCCCACTTTGCATGTCTTCTCCCGGCCAAGGGAGCCACGGGCCATTCCGGACTTGCCGTGCCATCACCTGTGTGTACATGAAAGGCATAAAAGCCTGTTTGCCTTTCTCGCTGGTCATGCTCATCAGCTCTCTTCTCAGGCTCCCAGCTAAAGTCTGAGTCCAGGGCGTGACTCCTTTCTTTCTTCCAGACAGCAGCGAGATGAAGAGACGCCTGTGGACTTCTTCTACTTCATTGACTTTCAGAGACACAATGCTGAGATCGCAGCTTTCCATCTGGACAGGTAAGGTCTGGCCCCATGGAGGTGATATTGCCTGTAAGTTGCAACCCTCTGGGAGGAGTAGCTGGACAGACGCTAAGGTGGGAACCCCCTGGTATTTCTTCCTTCTGGCTTTTTATCTTCTTTGTGCCTCAGTGTGCTGTCTTTGAACCCAAAATGTCCCATGCAACCCTGCAGATGAAAAAACACAAGGCCTTTTAATGTATGTAATGAAAAGAACAACCTACAAAGCACACAAAGAACATGCTCCCTGCCGTGCTGCCTGGGGCAGCTGCTCTAGTTTCCTGATCTGAAAACGAGGAGAATGCACCCACCCCTATTTATCCAAGGAGCCTCACTGTTATGATATTAGGTGAAAGCACATTCCTCTATTTGCTCAGTCATTGCTACCCAAAGTGTGGTCTGTAGCAGCATCAGCACTTCCAATAAGCTTTTTAGAAATAAGGAATCTCAGCCCCACCCTAGAGCCATGGAACCAGAGCCTATATTTGAACAAGTTTGCCAGGTGACTCACAGGGACGTTAAAATATGAGAAGCACTAAGCAAGAACACAGTTGGGATGGTGGGAAGGTTTGCCCAGGAGGCTTGACGGAATAAGGATTCATTTTCTACACCATCTCCACTCCTTTAGACCTAGGTTTAAAGGCCCAGTGTTGACCTGGGCATTACCAGCTCAACACGGCAGAGACCCACCTCACTGTCCACCCTCCTGGGCACACCAGCCAATTCCTAATGGGCACTGGCAGGGGGACAAAACCCCTCCTCCCCACTCCCTGATCATTGCTCAGATGGAACAGAGATTCCTCTCTTTCAGGATTCTGGACTTCCGACGGGTGCCGCCAACAGTGGGGAGGCTAGTGAATGTCACCAAGGAAATCCTAGAGGTCACCAAGAATGAAATCCTGCAGAGTGTTTTCTTTGTCTCTCCAGGTGAAGTACTGGTTCGAGTGATATTCTGGGTCTAAGTACGTGGTAAGCCAGAGTGCCCTCCCCTCCATTCAGCAGGGGCCTGACACCCTGCAGCTAGCACTGTCCATTCCTGGGAGGGGCGTATGAGGTTGTGAGACGCTCCCACTGTGGTCTGCTTGACCGCAACACAGGATGAACTGTGGATGGGGAAGGTTGTGTGTGAGATGCTACCTCATCCGTGTGGGCATTGACCCTACAATGCTGGCCTCCTGGCACCACATGTCATCTACCCAGAGTAATAAAGAGTGTTCTATTCATAAGGATAGAATGGCATGAGACTGGGACATTTGAAAGCAGGTACCCAGGAGGTTCAGCTTCGTAGCATTCACACCCTCACTTCTGGAAAAGTCGATGTTTCCTTCTTCTTCTTCCCTTCCCTCCCAGTGGACCTCCTAGGGCAGGAAGATGGCATGCCTCCAAAGCCCTGCTCTCACTCCTTCTCCTCTCTCCTCCCCATCCTCCAGCCGGCAATGTGTGCTTCTTCGCCAAGTGTCCATACATGTGCAAGACGGAGTACGCTGTCTGTGGCAACCCACACCTGCTGGAGGGCTCCCTCTCTGCCTTCCTGCCGTCCCTCAACCTGGCCCCCAGGCTGTCTGTGCCCAACCCCTGGATCCGCTCCTACTCACTGGCAGGAAAAGAGGAGTGAGTTGGTCCCCAGGCCACACAGTCTAGTCCTTGACAGTAGCCACAGACCCTGCACCAGTCACTTGTAGCTAGCTTGGTTTTTGAATCTGAAAAGCTGCCTCAATACACCTTTGCCCCATTTCATATTGATCCTGAGATCAGCAGGCCTGGGTCTGTTTTCTCCCTTTAGTTCATTTATTCAGTTATAAAGAGCCTTCCATGTATCCAACAGTGCTACAGGATACAGAAATGGAAGACTCTAACTCTCTCTTTGAGAAGCTCCTTGGTCTAGTGGGGAGGACAGACATGTAGCCAGATCATGAAAATACACCACAGCACTTGCTATAAATAACCAGGAAGCATACAAGGACCCCATGGGAGGGACACCTGGTTCCCCTGAGCAAGACCTGGGAGGCCAAGGACCTCACTGCTGTATTCCTAGGACCTAGCACCCTCCCTGGCACATAGCAGGTACTCAACGTTAGCTGACTGAATCAATCCATCAGTCACGCCATCGCAAATCATAGTGGGAAGAGAAGTAACCAGGCAGAATGTCTGGAGGACATGACAGATCCTAAGGGACTCTATGAAGGCTGAGAAGAGCCCTCAGATGAAAATGGGCATTGGAGCGTTGTAGGTAGAAAACCATGTGTGAGAGACAAAGGGCAGGAACAGCCCATGGAGGGTCTATGAGTGGTACAGGAGCCCTGGAGGGCCAGGGGCCCAGAGGCTTGGTGAGAAGGAATGTGGAGGAAGGGACGAAGAAGCAGGTGAGGGTCATTGCCCCTCCTTTCCTGCCTGCCCCGACATCTCCTCTGGGCACACAGTATCCCAATCATGGGTTTAGTGTCCACCAGAGTGAAAGGACCCAGAACCTTCTCACCACATGGAATATGCAGCCTTATGTGTCCTTGCCCAGGGTCTTTCTGAATGTGAGAAGCTGCCACCAGCCCAGGGCAGGATCAGGGAGGCAGGGATTGGGGGTTGGGGGAGAGGTGTGGGGTGAACCCCCAACACCCTGCCATCTTGGCTTTTCCAGCCCCAGGACTTCTTCTCCCCCTCAGGTGGGAGGTCAATCCCCTTTACTGTGACACAGTGAAACAGATCTACCCGTACAACAACAGCCAGCGGCTCCTCAATGTCATCGACATGGCCATCTTCGACTTCTTGATAGGTAGGTCCCCACGCCCAGGCCCCCAGCAGAAGTGGGCTCTGCTGTGTGGTGGGGGTTCTCGGTGACCTTGAGCACAAACTTACAAACTGCTTCATGAGGACTGAGTAACTCTGCACCTCCCACACCCCAGAAGTGGCAGAGGTCCCAGGGGACAGAAGGTAATGGGCTTCCCTCTCTTCAAAGAACTGGAAGAAGTTGAAGGGGTCATCACTCGTAAGGCAGGCATCCCACCTTGCCACAGGCCTGAGTGGGCATCAGGTTGGAAGTTGTCTGTTCACATCACAAAGTGAGGGGAAACTAGGTAGGAAGGAAACAAATATGTAGCAGGGAGGGCCTCAGGCAAGGCCACGGGCACACAAGACTAGTAATTCCAGCTTCCAGGCCCACAAGGACTTCCAGGGAGAAAAGGAGACCCTTAGGAAGGTGGCCATCACACAGGAGCTTAGGTCCGAAGCAGTTCAGACATCCGGCTCTTCATCACACCTTTCAGGAAGTTTAGCCGTGTCTGTTTACTATAACCAGGCTCAGGTGAGGATCTCGGGGCTAAGGAAAGCCAATGTCAACATGTACACGAGGTGCAAAGGTAACTTTCTGCACATTCAAATCCCTGGCCAACAGCTAGCACAGGGGCAGAGGTGAAAGCCTTAGACGCGAAACAAGTTCATTTACGGTTTGCTTGTTTCGCTTCCTGCTTCCTTCTCCCTCCTGCGGCTGCTTCACTGATGCCCTGGGGAGATGACATTGTGAGACCCAGCTTCATTCAGGCCCCTGCCTCTGAAGTGATGACAGGCTTCCATTCCCTGGAGAGAACTCAGGTCAGGAGCACCTGTCCCCCTGGCCTGCTGGTCCCGGCTCTGAGTTCTCCCCTCCTTCACAGGAAATATGGACCGGCACCATTATGAGATGTTCACCAAGTTCGGGGATGATGGGTTCCTTATTCACCTTGACAATGCCAGAGGGTGAGTGTCCCTACGTGTGTCCAACACTCCCCTCTCCCAGATGTGCTGCTCTGTGCAGCCCGCTGCTCAGGGGAAACAGACACTGATGCCCTACAAACGGGCTCCACCATCATGTGCCTTGTCTCCTTCTAGCCCTGCTTCTTCCATTTCCTTCTTTCTCTTTACCTTTGTATGTACCACTTGATCCTCGTCCAGCCTGAGAGCACTCGTGTGCCCTCTAGTGAAACAGGGTGAGGTTTTCGAGAGCAAGGTGCATCTTCAGTGGCTGGCCCTCTGCAGCTAGTGAATGAATGAAGGAAAAAAGGATTGCTTAGCTTTAACATCTTTGTACAGAGGCTACTGTGATCTGATTAGGGTGAGGGGCTGGAGAGGCAGCTGCCATGATCCCTGGCATTTTACCCCAATCTGTGATTCACAAAATGCTGAGAGGAGAGAGGAAACCTCAAGGGAATGAGAAGGATGCTACCAGACACCCATAAAAGCCTGTTTCTCCTCCTAGGTTCGGACGACACTCCCATGATGAAATCTCCATCCTCTCGCCTCTCTCCCAGTGCTGCATGTAAGTTTTCCTGCAACAGATCACAAGGGCAAGTAACAAGTAACAGTTGTGACCCTTCCTGCTGCTTGCAGCCAAGGTCTGAAGGGCTTCATCAGTTTTCACTAGTCTAGGATATAGGTGGGTACGATGACATGGATTACGTCATTTCTTAAACATTCATGCACTGCATAACGACATTTCAGCCAGTGACAGACTGCATATATGATGGTGGTCCCATAAGACTATGTTAATAATATGGTATTTTTACTGCATTTTACAGTGTTTTTTACTGTATTTTCTATGTTTAGATATGTTCATATACACAGATATTCACCACTGTGTTGTAAAGGTTTGTAGGCAAAAGCAACATCATATAGCCTAAGAGTGCAGAAGGCTACACCATCTAGGTTTGTGTGAGTACTCCGATGTTCACACCGTGACAAAACTTCCTAAGGGTACATTTCTCAGAACACATCCCCATCAGTAAGCAATTCATGACTGTCCTACAACTACCAAAATTTTCCCCACAACATGTCTTTTCATCCTTCCACATAGGATGAATTAGGATTTAATCCTTTAAACCCTTCAGTTGCCAACTTTAATCGTTGACCCACTTAGATCATCACCTATTTTTGCAGTCTGCTGGGTTTTGATACTACTAACCAGACCTCCGCTTTGCCTAGCACTCATATCAGCTCATAAATATTACGATTTGATCACCATCTAAGCAAAATCCTGATTAAAGTCCTGTAAACCTGCGCCGACTGGAAGAAGGCATGAAGGCCCTTGCTTGGCCACCATTTCTCTAGAGAATATCTAACCTACTTCCACACTTCTCTGGTGTTTCAGCCAGGCTTGTAAAATTGACCACCTGCTCAGCTGCAGTATCCAGAGCTAATTATCAATATGATAGTCACACCTAGCAAAAACGTCATTTCCAGCTGGAAAACTCAGAGCAGAGCATGAGTATTTTCTACGTCTTAGGCTAATTTAAACAAGCTTCTCTCTGGCCTCCTTTCACTGTCTCGTGAGCAGGACTGGGTGAGCAGTACCTGCTTATGACAAAAGTCAGTTAAGCTGCTTACACATCAGAGTTCAAGTCAGATTCCCACATAAAAAGAAACTGAAATCCTAAAGATGGGTCCCACCACATTTTCATCTGTGATTTTAAAATCTGACACACAGAAATAAAGTTAGCAAGGAACAAAGGCTGGCAGTACTGAGGGCTTTTGAGATGGCAAATGGCTCATCATTTCATGTACCAGAAACTTCTCCCATTTCACCTACTTTTTTTTGTTGTTGTTTTTTGAGACAGAGGAATCTCACTCTGTCACCAGGTGCCAGGCTAGAGTGCAGTGGCACAATCTCAGCTCACTGCAACCTCTGCCTCCCGGGTTCGGGCAATTCTCCTGCCTCAGCCTCCCGAGTAGCTGGGACTACAGGCGCACACCACCATGCCCAGCTAATTTTTGTATTTTTAGTAGAGACGGGGTTTCACTATGTTGGCCAGGACGGTCTTCATCTCTTGACCTCCCAAAGTGCTGGGATTACAGGCTTGAGCCACCGCACCTGGCCCCGTTTCACCTTGAAGGCTTTAAATCTCCTTGAAGGCTGGGCACCGTGGCTCATTCCTGTTAATCCCAGCACTTTGGGAGGCTGAGGCAGGCGGATCACGAGGTCAAGAGATCAAGACCAGCCTGGCCAACACAGAGAAACCCCGTCTCTACTAAAAATACAAAAATTAGCTGGGTGCCATGGCACGTGCCTGTAGTCCCAGCTACTCAGGAGGCTGAGAGAGAATTGCTTGAATCTGGGAGGTGGAGGTTGCAGTGAGCCAAGATCGCACCACACTGCACTACAGCCTGGCGACAGAGCGTCTCAAAAAAAAATCTCCTTGAAAAATTCTAAGTGTCATTTTGGTTTTGATTCCCTTAGCCTTGTCAGAGAAAATGCACATGGCCCAGCATCACTGTTATTAGAGTACAAATGGCTATGCAGGCTCCTGATCAAATGGCAATTGGGCAAAGGACTGCAAGATACTGGATTTTGCCTTCATTTATTCCCTTTTTACCTGTTTTTCATTTAAATGTGCTTGGGAAGACTCTGGGAGAGAGGGGCCAAGACTATCAGCTACAACAGCTGTTTGTGGAGAAAGAAGCAAGTTCAGGCAAGTTATTTTCTTTACATTTGCTTATTTGGTTCCTATGACTGTCTTTTCAGGATAAAAAAGAAAACGCTCTTGCACCTGCAGCTGCTGGCCCAAGCCGACTACAGACTCAGTGATGTGATGCGAGAGTCACTGTTAGAAGACCCGCTCAGCCCTGTACTCACTGAACCCCACCTCCTTGCCCTGGATCGAAGGCTGCAAACCATCCTAAGGACAGTAGAGGAGTGCATAGCGACCCATGGAGAGCAGAGTGTCATAGCCGATGGCCCAGTGGAACAATCGGCTCCAGACTCTGGCCAGGCTAACTTGACTAGCTAAGGGCTAGAAGAGTCCAGTTTCAGAAAATACGCCTGGAGCCAGAGCAGCAGACTCAAGAGCGCAGACCCTGCTTCCTCACCTCCACCTATTAACGCTGGAGGTCAAGTCAGCTAGGAAGGAAGCCGGGCATTTTCTGAAACAGCAAGTGGGGTCCACGGAACTTGATCTTTACTCCTGGGTGCAATGCTTCTGTAGTGCATTGCCTTGCTCCATTTTTCCCAAAAAGCTCTGGCTTCATCAAAGCCACAGATGACCTCCTGAGTGCACTGGGAAATCTGGATATGGGTCAGACTTGGCAGGTTTGGCAGCCTGGATCCAGGAAAGTACTAACTAACTGTAACAAGTCAAATAAAAGGACACCAAGTGGATACCTGCCTGCTCTCCAGATCCTTATTCTGTCTACAAGTCAAAGATAACTCCGGGTCCAGACAAAACACCTGGCCTATCACAATCTGACTAAAAATCTGCAAATAGTAACTCTCAAACAGGTTCAAATTAGACCTCACACTTTCTACTCATATGCTACTTACTGGCCCAATCAGAATCAGTAATCCCTGCTGCCCGGTCCAAGAGTAACTTCTTATTATAAGCGGCAAAAATAAAACAGGGATTTGCTGAGAATATCAGAAAAGCAGTGTTCCAATCTGAAGGGTATTAAATGACAATTGAAATAACATCCAATATGTCAAACTTAGCAGTCAGTAACAAAATAAGGGATTATGATGAAGGAAAAAAAGGAAAGTCTTCTAAGGTCAGGATGGCATGGGAACAGGTCTAGCAGGGACACGAGCCTGGAGTAAGGCAGGAAAGAGCCATGGCTGACCACAGCCCACCAACCACAATCTTCTTCCGTAAGATCCCAGGATTGTCCCCGGCCCATCCTCAAAAGGAGAAAGGAGCTATGTGGAAAGGTGAGGCCCTCTAGATTCCCCTCCCTGTGGCGACTGGCTCAAAAAAGACTAAGTCAGGTTTTTTACTGACGCCTCCCTTAAAAGTAAGTGTAGCCAGGCATGATGGCTCATGCCTGTAATCCCAGCACTTTGGTAGGCCAAGGTGGGTGGATCATGAGGTCAGGAGTTCAAGACCAGTCTGACCAACATGGTGAAACCCCATCTCTATTAAAAATACACAAATTAGCCCGGTGTGGTGGTGTGCGCCTGTAATCCCAGCTAATCAGGAGGCTGAGGCAGGAAAATTGCTTGAACCTGGGAGTCGGAAGTTGCAGTGAGCTGAGATCGTGCCACTGCACTCCAGCCTGGGCAACAGTGTCTCACTCCATCTCAAAAAAATAAATAAAAAGTAAGTGTAGTAGGGATTCTTTGTCTCCTCTATCTTCGCCCTACTGACCTGTTGACATCTGAAACTCCTTTTATTAGGAGGCTTTGTTTCTCATTTCATAATGACCAAAACCACAAAGGACAGGAAGGTCTTCATACCATGGAGTGGCCAGTCAGTCAACAAGTAAAAATACCTTATTTCACATCAGCTTTTCCAATAAAGGCAGAGGTTCAAATACTGTAAGCATAAGAGGAGTAGAAAGGAGCTGTCACTAAAGAGAGTACAAGGTCAAGAACTAGAAATGTCTCCAAGACTTCTGCAGTGTGAGCAAAGACAGCCTCGACAGGAGAAGTAACACCTGTGACCCCTTGGTATCCCTACTGGTATGCTGACCCTGAACTCTGTCTCTCCATAGCATCACTACCATGCACTGAGATCTAACCACGTGAGGCGCTTCACCTACATTACAGAAGGAACACACAGGTTTCCAATCCTCTCAACATAGATATAACCCCCTACCCTCCACTGTGCACGGAAGAACTTTAAGGCTCAGAGAGAGTAAGCAAAATCACACATTTAGTGGTGTAGACCTATCCCAAAGTGTTCTTTTCACTCTAACACAAAACCCAACAGTATCCCACCCAATTTATGAGGTTGTATTTGTTTGCTTAAAAAAAAATCGGTTGGGTTTGGGCCACGGCACTTCTTGCACTTAGGAACACCAGCGTGGGGAACATGGTGAAACCCTGTCTCTACAAGAAAATACAAAAAAAAAAAATTTTTTTAAATCAACTCTTTAACAGAGAAATCTTAATCCCTTAACTGTTGTGGCCCAACTGCAGTACAGGGCTTCCCACCTCACCCACTGTCTCCTACTTCGAGTTGTTTCTTCCCTTTGGATGAAGAACCAGGAGATTACACACAGGAATGGGAAAATATCTGGGTAAAAACATTCAAAGAACAGTATAAAATGGTTTGGGACTTCCAAATAACAGACTCCCAGGAAAGTAGGCTCCACCTCAAACCCCTTCACCTCCTACAACGAAGGACTGGTTTTTCCAATGGCCTATATACAAATTTTGCTGCACTCTACAAACTGAAAGTAACAGGCTTGAATTTCACCATGATATGTGGTATACCTGTGTACCTACCTTATTATTCACTTATCTTTCACCTTCTGTTGCTTTTTGACTAATAACAAAATTAACACTCGCTCATTTCTCAAAAATACCAGAAAACCAACCATTTTGTTCTTAATCATATTCTTCCAATGTGTTCATTTTGAACTGCTAACGTCCCATGAAATAAAAATTCTCTCGACTCTATGTGAGAACTTTTCAAGTTACTACTGACAGCAAACTAAAAAATGAAAGGGAACTGTACAGTATATAAATTGTTGGAAAGAGGCATTTGGAAGAACTCATTTTAGCCTTCTCACAAGTCAGGAAGACAATCTTAGTTTGAAAATTACAAAAAAGTAAGTCAATTATCTTACGAGTTAGTTTATGTTCTATAAAGTCACCACAAACACTGCATTGGCAAATATTGAACATTGCTCCTAGGGGAAATACAGGGCTAGGTTGCTGGGCGTCTCTGGTTACATTTTCATCAACCGATCAATACACAATCTTGTTGTGTGTGCATTTTACGTTAAGGCATGCTAAAGACACTTTAATATATACCGATTCATTAACATCGCACTTATGGCTAACAGCACTGTAACCCAGGCCTAAAAGAAACATCAAATATACATATTTTCCACTACATACGGTACATCACAGCCTTCTTGCACTTAGGAACCCTAGTTAGCACTTCATCACTACACTTAGGGGCGTTTTAAATAGCAAAATCACCAACAAAAAAAAATACGATTAAAAAAAAAAGGCACTAAAAAGACCAAGAGAAGGACACTTATTCACAGTAAGAGAGATGAAACAAGGCTGAGCGCCCCTTGGTTCCACTTCAGTGGGGAACATGCATGTTAGGAAGCTCAAACTTTTCACTGCTCTGCTCACGTCTGCAAAAGCCCTGTGACTACTGATTTTAGGGGTTACAAATAAAGTTTAGCAAGCAGGCAAATTACAAATACAGAACCCATGAATGATGAGGATCAACAGTTAACTCGTTTGAGATTAACAAAGATTTTTTAAAAAAGCTCTCCATCTAGTGGCAACCTTTAAAATCACACAGCTGTTTAAGCAAAATTGGCAGAACTTTCACAAAATAAAAAGAAATCTTCCTCAGTGGTTTTGGTTTTAGGTGCAGTCAAGATGAAGTCACAGCTCTGAACTTATGTTAAGAAATAAATTTTAGCGGTACATGTATATAACAACACTGCTTTCTATGTAAAAGTCCCAAAGCATAAGAAGGAAGAGATTTAAGAATTTCACACAGCTACAGCCTTTACTGATGGCTATTATAATAAATACCTTTAGGGGATGGGCATGGTGGCTCATGCCTGTAATCCTAGCACTTTGGGAGGCCAAGGTGGGCAGACTGAGCTTAGGAGTTCAAGACGAGCCTGGGCAACAAGGCAAAACCACACCTCTACTAAAAATACAAAAAATTAGTTGGGCGTGATGCTGCACATCTGTAGTCCCAGCTATTCCAGAGGCTGAGGGACAAGAATCACTTGAACCTGGGAGGCACGGAGGCCACCGTGAGCTGAGATCATGCCACTTCACTCCAGCCTGAGAGACAGAGTGAGACTGTCTCCAAAATTTAATTAATTAATTAATTAATTAATTTAAAAGTACCTTTGGGGACAAATTAAATGGTTATCTAGCCATTGCTCCTTGATGTTGTCTTAGCCCAACTAAATCTACGCTGCCAGGGCCTAACATAAGTATAAAACGTTCAGCTATTACTTGTGGTTGGGGATAAAGTAGTATTTAAAAAACTGACACGCTACTTCAATTTTTAAATGTCAGTATTTAAATCATTAAAAAATAAAACAAAAAAAAGAGACTACATAGGCCACTGTTTAGAGAGAGAATTCAACTATAACCAGGACTATCAACCCAGAACAATTTTCTTTACTTATATTCTACTGTGACTCTAAAGGTTTCAAAATCCAGAGGATTGGGGGAAGGGATTACTCAATCCAGAAAAGGTACACATGTTCAAAGCAGCACAAATTAAAGAATGCTCTTCTAACATACAACATATCTCCAACTTTCACTGGATGTGAAGAAATACCAATATACTAACGAATACAACTTAATCATCTCATTCCTCAGAAACCTAAGGAAAAAGCATCAGAAATTAAGGCTTTATACATGAAAAATGTAAAAGTATCCCTAAGTAGCATTAAATGTATATATTAAATTTAAACCAAAGAGTATGCGAATCCAGAAATGATGTTTCCCCATTAAGTCTGGGAAAATTCCAAGGCCACAGAACCAATCTGTCTTCAATAAAAAGGAAATCTTTAGCTTTTGACTGAATTTTTTCCTTCCATGATTCAGTAAATAAATCTGCTACATCTCAATTATCCATTAAGGAAGATTTTGAGATCCCCTCTTTGACAAACTGAAAAGCACTGAAAATAAACATTACTCTTTCAAAACACTGATCCCATAATTCACCTTTCCTTTTTATTTTTGCCCACCAGAGTAGACTTTCGGGGAAGGACAGAGAGAGGAAAGAAGGAAAGGAGAAAGGGAAGAAAAACTGATTCATTAAAGAATTTAAATTATTTCATCTCTTTTTATTACTTGACCTACCATTAAGACAATCTAAAACAAAAAGAGTATATTAGCACACATAGTATAATCAGACTGGTAATTCAGGAAACAATACAAAACGGTCCTTTGGCCATCTATACTTTCTAGAGCAGTAAATCTCATAAATTCACGTACCAAGCCCAGAAATAATGACTTTTAAAGCCCTGAATATCAACTAAGACAAATTAAGCCAATTGTGATTTCTCACATATACTTAGATTACACAAAGATAAAGCTTTAGATGTGATCATTGTTTAATGTAGACTTATCTTTAACTTTTTTAATTAAAAACTACAGCAAGCCAAATGATTTAAGAGTAAAACTCATTTAGAAAGCATTATATGTATCTAAATATACATGAGCATGATTACATACACACACGAAACTGCAATTTTATGGCATTCTAAATAATTCATTTAAGTACATTTTGGCATTTAAACAAAGATCAAATCAAGCTTTACGCTTGTAAGAACATAATTTTTATTTTTAATTTTTTAAATATAAAAAGGTAGCTAAACACAAAGTACAGATCAGAAAACCCTCATTTAATATAGATTATTTTGGAAATTAAAAAATTTGTAACATGGTGGCTTTCTTACCCACGCTAAAATGTAAATAAAACCTCTTCCCCAGATTTATACTTCATACTTAGTAACAACCTAAAAGTTTTTCAAATCTATGAAAAAAATCTACCTGACCAATTTAAATTACCTGGGAAAAGGCAGGAGAGGAGATCAATAATCAGAGTCAGTTGCACACAGATGGAAAAAATGCTTGCAGTCACTCCAAAACATAACCCTACATTACCTTATATATAAATCACAATGTAAATAAAAGTGCCTACATTACAGAACTGTGAAATTTTGTTTAAAAAAATATTAAAAATAAACTGTTGGGTATCATTGGAATAATGTAACACATAAGGCTGGAAAATACTGAAATACAGTTAAGACTCAATACACAAGTTTAATTTAAAAAAAAAAAAAAAAGAAAGGAAAGTTTGCCAGAGAAATAAATGCTAGATAGGAAAGCAGGACTTTCAGCAGGATAGCCTTTTAGACCAATGTGAAACAACACAGACACATTATACCCTACCATCAACCCACCAGAAATTCTAGCTGAAATAAAAAAGAAGGAAAAAAATACTAACCCAAAGTAAAAAACTTCTTCCAAAATCTCATGCCCCAGTGAGTTTCACGGGGAAAATTCCCGACACTGAAGTTTGTCCGCCTGGCATTTCTCCCTGCAGCAGCATCACCTCTGTTTCTCTGTTAGGACATTTGCTCCATCTACATCTAGTCACAGCAAATCCAATCTCCTGGAATCAGTGTAATGAGCATAGGAGACTATACTGAAGTCAACTGAAGGACATACTTTAACGAAAGCTCTAAATTAACAACCAAGATTGTAGACCTCAAATTCTTATTCTCAATTCAGCATCTGATCAATATTTGGCACTAGCTGATAGAAGTCTAATCCAAATTTGTAAGCTGAGGGAGATGTAGCTAAATACTAACTCAATATTTATAGTCTATGATTTAGTTTCAAACTTAAAAGGCAGGTATAGATAGCCACACCTAAAAGTATTTCAGAATTGGAGAAGAAACACTAATAACAAGATATAAATAAAACCAGGCAGATTAGCTTGGCAAACAAAAATTCTGGTTCAAAATGAAAAAAAAAAAAGTTGAACCAATCATAACCCACTGATAATTCGCAAAAATGGGCATTTTTGCACCCTTAAATTAGTTTAATTACAGGCAGATGTCTTTCTACTATACTAAGATTTTCTATATCCATTTTCCCTAATCTTTAGAGCTTAATGAGAAACCATTTATTCTACAAAGAAATACAGCATATATGGCCACAGTCTATGCTTGTAACTGGAAAATTACGTCACTTAAAAAAAAAAATCTTGCACTGTTACATCATTACTCTATGGTAATTCAATAGGTGCTGGGATCTGCCCTCACCAAAAAGCATGGCACTCACTGCCCAGGTTGAATACTAACACTGCACAAAGAGAAGCAGTAACAGCAAAGTCTCCATAGAACTCTTTCTATTTATTTAACTGTGTATGAGCATTTAGTTAATGCTCCAAATTGAAAATGGTGCAATAAAAGCAACTTTCAATATATAAACAGACAGGAAGCTACGATGCCAGTGGCCACCTGGCGCTGCAAGTAGGGAAAATAAAGCAGTCTGCATGAGTGAAGCATGGATTGGGGAGAGGAGAAAAGGGAGGCACAGGAGGCAGATTTCAGACAGACAGTGACACAAAACTGTTGTACTGCTGGATGTTTCGTTTGAGGATGTCTGAGCATGGGCCAAGAACACGTTCAAATCTAGGTCGGTCCAGCTTAACACACTTCAAGGGGCCACGAGCAACGACTGTGGCAGCACGAGGACGATTCATCAGTAGTGCGATTTCACCTGGAGAAAGGAAAAGAGGAAGGGTAAGGACAGGCTAACTTCTATGAAAAACATTTCCTTAAAGCAGTGCATGTCTGAGAAAGAACACGAATACTTATTTCTCTAATAACTTAGTACAGGGCACACCACATCTACACTTAAAAAACAAACTAGTAGATATGAGACAATCAATAATTTCATTAACTGAGTAAAGACCAAAAATCTCACACTGTATCTCTTAGAGCCAAAAGAGACTGCAATTAAAAAATAAAATTCAAAAGACAAGATTATGGAAGACTACAATATCTCACTGAGAGGTGATTTAAAGAAACCATGTATTTATTGTGACGGAATTCATACATACCAAAATAATCAGAAGGCCCCAATCTTCCCACTTCAACAAACTCTTCATTTTCTGAACGACGTTGTAGCACAGCAGCTGACCCCTACAATAAAATCACCAAAAAGCTAAACAAACACTCTCAAACCCAAGGTGGCATCCTAAACATCCTATGCAATTTTAGCTATCTTGCAAAAATGGGGAGGGGGGACAATTCAGTGGTTATTTCAACTTATGTGTGCATGAGATTAAAAAATGACTTTTAAGTAGTCACCACATGAGCTTCAATTTCTATTTTACCAGCATCTCCCGCTAGCAAGGTTCTTATCAAGCTAAGGTGCTTAAAGGTTGTAGACTTGGGTTAGCAAACTGTACAGGAAGGGCTAAATCCAAGCTCACTGTCTCTTTTGCAAATAAAACTTTATTGGAATACCACATCCATTCACTTACATATTATTTGTGGCTGCTTTTGCACTACAGCAACAGTTGAGTCCTTACAAATAAAACCCTAGGGTCCACAAAGCTTAACTTACCACCTGGCCCTTTACAGTTTCCTGACCCCTGTTTTAAATAAAATCAATTAGCAACTATGAAGCCACATTCATAGAAATCTGCCATATGGATCTGCTTGGCAAGCAAGAGTATCTGCTATACATTTCCATGGAATGTGGAGATATAAAAATACAGTAATTTTTCAAATTTAAATAATTACCTTTAATCCTTATTTGCCAAATAGCCCAAATACTTGCATTTTAACAAGGATAGTACAGAATCATCACAGTATGTTATGTTAAATGGCTTTCAGAATTTGGCTATTCATGTCTAGGGCCCTTCAAGAATACTGACTCAAACTCATTTAAAAATGTAGTGACCTGGCAGAAAACCAAACAACAGCATTTCAAAGTAAAAGATAATTTTAAAATAAAATAGGTATTCTTAAAAACTAAAGGTGTAATTTAGAATTAGCCCACTCTTTCCCTCTTAGAGGGTACAACTTTTTAAAGTATCAAATTCCGAGCTCTTTACCTCTAAAATAATGAAGAACTCATCCCCCGGTTCTCCCTGCACCACAATCTTCTGCCCATCTTCAAACTGCACTGGTTCCAAAGCATCAGCTACCGTAAGACGTTCCCACTTGTCCAGAGACTCTAAAAGACAAGAATCAAAAGAATTGCTCTGTATTATTTGGTGCTATTATAAAGGTAAAAAGAAAGTATAAACA
Organism: Cacajao melanocephalus; assembly: GCA_963573385.1. Taxonomy (NCBI): domain Eukaryota; kingdom Metazoa; phylum Chordata; class Mammalia; order Primates; family Pitheciidae; genus Cacajao; species Cacajao melanocephalus. The sequence continues at coordinate 9,563 of CAUYLG010011759.1, read as the reverse complement.
GATTCAACCAAACAGCCATGCCCATTCAACATTCTAGTAGTGTCTCAAATTAAACATGGTACCTGTCTTCAATTACCTCTAGTCTGAGCAGGATTCTCATATTACCTGCAGATAGCCCTTAGATCCTTACTTCAGTAGTAGCCCAGTGGCCAGGTTAATTTATACCAACTGTACCCAATGGTAAAGGAGTAAGAAAATGTAATCATTAAGTATTCCTGAAGACTGCCATCAGTGCAAATCAAACCTACAACTACAATACTCAAAAGTCATAGTTTCCCATCCATATCATTCCAAAGTTTTGTCGAAATAATTTAATCTACTTAAATCCTCAGTTTACTTTATGAAACAAGAACCAGAAAATACTTTTTATTCCCAAAGGCCAAACTAAGATCTAAACACAAAGTAAATGTAACCAATTCAAAGAAAAGACAAATGGGGGGCGGGGAGGGCAGTCAATTCACTGTAACAAACAATAGCAGAGGCCTGTTATCTTATAAAAATCCCCATTCCCTCTTCGTGAAGAACAGGTGCTAACATCTTCAAGTCCACATAACAAAACGCACAAAAGAATATCTTCAATTAATCTGCTTTACTCTAAATTTCAACGAACTTCTGGCATGTTTTCAGAGGATGCCAGCAAATGACACCTCATCTTTCCACAGAGGAAACGTGTTCTTGGAAGTACTCACTTTTCTGAACCAATCAACTCAATGACAGAACAAGAGAGACAGAAGTCACAGAGGAAATAACTGAATGTCCACAGTCTGAAGGACTTTCAGCCCTTCCTTCTCTTCAGGGGAAGGCGTAGCAATGATACTTTCAGAAGGCTTTTCCCAAGTCCAACCAATTCTAATTCAGGGGTATTTCATATACTAGCAGTCAACACACTTTACAACTCACCTAAAATAGAGACTTTACTAAGGAATTCCTCATACATCTTCCGCTTTCTCAGTGTGCTTCCCTAAAAATAAATACAAAAGTGATATTCCCAAGATGTGCAATTATCACCACATAATGCTATGGAATAATAAATATTAAGTTTCGTATAAATTTTAAAACCAGAAAGTCAAAGCTTGTTGCTGCTTTTTGTTAATGAAGAAAACTTAATTTTAACTAATTCATTTTTATTTTACAGGTAATGAATGATATAAAATAACATTCTTGTGATTTATATTTTCTGCCAATATTATGCCCCATTCCCAGCATTTGCAACCAGTATGTTGACATATTTCACAAAGCATTTCCCAACTTCCAAATACAGTAGAAATACCAGTATATACCTGAGTGTGTCACCCAAGATATTTTTCCACACACTTTATACCAATGCACAATTTCCATGTTTACTCTCAAACTGATTTTGTACCACTACCAACTCAATTTATCTCTGAAAATATTTTCTCACAAAATTGATCTAGGTCTTCATTTATATCCCATTAATTCTAATGTTCTTCCTGTTCAACACTGATATTAAGATGCAGATTCCTCCACTAGTTTTGGCTTCTCACCTATACAACTGACATTTCTTTATTCTATAAAAGAAGACCATACCCTCCCCTACCCAGATATATAGATATTTCACCCCATATCTACAGTCTCTAATTCCTGTCCACAAAGCCAATGCACTGTGAGGCCCTACCTGCCTTTCAGGCCCACTATGAGAAAGTAAAATATTTTATTTCAAACCAATAGTTCCAGGTCCTACTCTTCTTTGGCAATGAGATAAAGCTGAAAACACTCTACATTTCCTTTTACTAACAGTATTCCTGCAGAGGAAATCAGAACTGTACGGTCAATTTCTTCTTCAGTATACTGTCACATTACTTCAAAACCAATCTTTCTAAAATTTAGACTTATCTTTGCCATAAGTTGTTTTTTTTTTCTAAGCTCAGGGGTACAGCAGGTTATATAGGTAAACTGGGTGTCACAGGGATTTGGTGTTCAGATAATTTTGTCACCCAGGTAATAAGCAAATTACACAAGAGGTATTTTTCCTGATCTTCTCCCTCTTCCCACCCTCCACCCTCAAGTAGGCCCCAGTGTCTGTTGTTCCTTATCTAGTATCCATGTGTTCACATCGTTTAGCTCCCACTCGTAAGTGAGAACATGCGGTTTGGTTTTCTGTTCCTGTGTTATTTTGCTTAGAAAAATAGTCTCTAGCTCTGTGTTGCTGCAAAGGACAAGACTATCTATCTAATCTATATCTATATATATATACATATATATATATATATATATATATATATATATATATATATCCCAAATGCAGAAAAATTTCAAAGTACATCAGGCTGTACATTTTCAAATGGTCAGATGGACACTGCACAAATTTAAGAAAACCATTCAAAATGACCAATGCATTGGCTGGGACTTAAACATCCAAAGCTATTCTATAAATTTATCACAAAGTTCTTCGAAAGTCTGACTGTATCACCAGAATGTTCCAATGGTTTTATTAGTTTGTTTATTCCTTTAACAAGAGGGGACATGACATACATATGCATTACTGATAACCCACTTTCACAGGTTAGGGAAGCTGATTATGTCTGAATGGCCCCAAGTAACTTTAAGCACTTAAAAGCAGCACCTATCAGGCTATCTGTGATGGGTAAAATTAGGTAAATTAAGAAGTGCCTAACGGCAAATGGATAGATTTCCAAACATGAGCTGACTAGCACATATACACCAGATCTTGTTTCCCAAGCTTTTGTTCTAAAATATCACTGTCTAAAATGGCATAATGAATAATGCTAAACTGAGCTTAATGCAAAGTATCTGCTCCTTATAAGAAATATTCTCATTTTAATTTGGTAATATTCAAACATGAGTTACATAGATGAGAATTCTAAATCACACTTTCAAACACTATGGTCTCTTACCATGAGGATTCTTCTGTAGCTGTCTCGGTCGATACCCCACAATTTCACATTCGTCTTTGCTTTGACAGTGGCTGCTCTAGGTGTTCCATAAATCAAAGCAAGTTCTCCAAAGCTCCCTCCTTCCCCAACACTGGTTGCCCATTCATTGTTGACATAGACCTAAAGTGCAAGTGACAGCAAAAAAAGTTTTTTTCTAGATACACAAACACATACATGTTGAAAACCCTCAAACCTTTTTAAAAGGTCACAATCCTGAACTTTGTTTTAGAAAACGGAATATATTATGTTTTCAGTACACAGCAGAGAATAATAGTTGATTTCTGATGGGTTAAATGAGTTAAGTGTCTCTATAATTTACCTGATTTAATTATCTGGTAAGAAAAAAGCACTCTGTAAGGATGTAAGGGAAAAAGGTTGGCTCAGCACTAATACCAGTCACATATATTTAGAGAACTGTGCTGAGCACCATGCTAAGCATTTTACTTGCATTAGGTCACTGAATTTCCTAATAATCCTAAAAAATCAATGCTATTAGTGTCCCCATTTCATTTATGAATAAGAAACCTCTTTAGGCCAGGAGCAGTGGCTTATGTCTATAATCTCAGGACTTTGGGAGGCCAAGGAGGGGGATATCACAAGGTCAGGAGTTCGAGACAAGCCTGGCCAACATGGTGAAACCCCGTCTCTACTAAAAATACAAAACTTAGCCAGGTGTCGTGGCGGGCACCTGTAACCCCAGCTACTTGGGAGGCTGAGGGAGGAGAACTGCTTGAACCCAGAAGGCAGAGGTTGCAGTGAGCCGAGATCGCACCACTGTACTCTAGTCCAGGCGACAGAGCAAGACTCCATCTCAAAAAAAAAAAAAAAAAAGCTGTATTAAGTCTGCTAGCTAATGGCTGGGTCTACACTCCTTTTTTTTTTTTTTAAGACATGAGGTCTCACATTGTTGCCCAGGCTGGTCTTGAACTCCTGGGCTCAAGCAATCCTCTTGCCTTGATCTCCTGAAGTGCTAGTATTATAGGCATGGGCCATTGCGCCCAGCTACACACACTTCTTAACCACTACTCCAGCAAAAGTTCTGAACAGAAAATTGACTTTAAAAAGTTTCTCTGTGTCATAAAAATACTTAGCAAAGGGTGTGAATAAAATCTGACATAAAAGGAATATAATGATCCTTCAAAAACACTATTCTTATTGCTCAGAAGCAATAAAAATGAATACACTGGCTTTTAAGATCAACATATTTTTGGTATTATTAAATCTTACATCCATCTCTCCTTGATCAATCACATAGAAGTTATCTCCCTCATCACCTAAAAGAGAGTAAAAAAGTTAGGAGCATATTACAAATTAAAGTAACAAATTATCAAAATTAATACAAAATAATAAATTTGTTTTATAGTGGTATTGTGAGAGAACAGTGTGTTACAAACTAACACAATCTCTCAGGGGAAAGAAAAGCAACATATTTTAAAAGTCACAGAACTCATCAAATTTTTTTTAGTAATCTCATGGCGAAGAACACCTCTGAAAAAAATGTTTAACAGCATATGTGTACAAAGTTATTAACTGCTATGGCATCTATATCAAGGACATTAGAAACAACTCAAATAGTTAATAGCATATTATCAGGTTGCCACAAAATGGGAATATATAACTCACAAAACGTCAAGAATAAGAAAATAGAAAGAGGAAGATAGTCAAAAAGATCCATGTTAGTCTATGCACACAAAAGCAAGAATCTATAGAAACCCTAGAACCTTTTTAATAGGACTATACAATGAAGAATGGAGGTGTTTATTTCTTACTTTAAAAGTGATTAATAATCAATATAAAGGATGAGAGATATATATGATTCTGAAATTCTATACAATATTCAAAATAAAAAATGTAGACATTTCCTTTAAAATATTATAAACAAAACTGTATCAAAAATATTAGTTCCCAATGAAGTGTTCTTTCAGCTCAGAAAATTTTAATTTAAAAGAAAGAAGTAGAAAAATCCAATAGTATAACGAAAAAAAAAAAGTGGTTGGATCAAAGAGGAAAACAAATTTCGATACAACAAAATCAAAAAATTCCTCCAGTCTTGCCTTGTCTCCCATAACAATACTGTAAGCTACAGAAGCCCTTACCTTGCTGAATAACAGTCTCTCCTGCAATAAAGGAGACTGGAAACATGGCATCAAAAATATCACTGAAAGAGAGAGAAGGCCTCAAGTTACATTTCACATGCCTCTTCCATGAATTTCAAACATTAAGCTTAGAATTAAAGACTCCTGAATGTCATCTGGTGAACAATAATTAAGAGCCCTAAAACTTGCAACAAGTATTGAAAATAATTTGGGATCACACCCTTACTGGAAAAATAGTGTAAGAAAGAGCCTGTCCTACCTTCTCTCATTATCATCAAGATGTGAAAACAGCACATTCTTTTCAATGGCTTTGGCTAAAGCAGCCATTGTCTTGTAATCTTTTGGTATAACCTAGAAAAGAATTGAAGGTCAAATGACAATTCCATAAACCAAAAACACTTCATGTTTGCAATCTGCTTTTCAATTAAATGTCAAGCCACATTATGGTATTTAAACAAGACTGCTTTGAGTTAAATATTTTCACTACAACACACTTGTACTATCTTTGATCCATAAAATACTCAACAAATATTGACTAATTAATCCCCTTGCCTACAGCCAGGCCTAAATATAAAGTCTGGTTCCTGGTTAACAACTAAAGAAACAAACCAAACACCTTGGCCAAGGTCATTATTCTGTGGCAAAACTAAGTATTTTACAATAATTAGTCATTTTAAAATCTGTGATCTATTAGTTTCACAAGCCTCAAGTGCCAGGACAATGCTGTTCCCCTTTAAGGCTAATAGCATAACTCAAAATAGCAGCCTAACTCTAAGGAAGAGGAGAACATAGGACAAATGAGGCTCACAGAATAAAATGTTAAAAGCCACAACGTGACTTACAGGATAGCAAAAAACGGACACCATGATTCAAGAGAAAAAGCAATAGTGCCCACCTCTTCTACTGCAAAACAGCAGCAAGGAAATAAGAAACCCCAAAATGCAATTATTCACTAGTTTATAATCATTATTAGGTATTTCCTCTGACAGCATACTATTACAGAAACCTGTTTTCCAGTACCCAAGAACTATACAGGATGGATGAAGTTCCATCTTGTTTTATATTTTACAATTCATTCATCAAAGAACACCAGATGACCACCAAGTGGGTCCCAAGAGCATCTCCCCGATGTTCAAATATCAAAACTACCTTTCTAACATACGATGCGGCATCTTCCTCTGTATAGACCTCGGCGCTGATAGCACCTCGTCGCCTCCGACCTTTAACCACTGGGTTGGGTGGAGGAGGAGAGATTTCATCCTCCCTTGAGTCTGTACGAGTGCCTGCTTTCTGCAGATTCTGAATCTGTTTTGCCTCCTCCTAAAAGAAATTATGAGTTTGCAAAATGAGATCCTTCAAAATGTAAAGCTGGTATTCTCATATTTCAATGATAGTCCATCTCAGTCACTTCCAATCTCTTCATCCATTACCAATGTAAGTTAAGAGGAAAAGACCAATTCCCAATGGGGAAAAAAAATAGAGAGTAACATTTGAAAAGAAACACTCTCAAGAGAATTTACCTCAGATGATAACAGATGCTATACTTTATTAGTGAGCAAAAGCCCAAGGACACATAACATGTAACAAATTAGATATTCATTATAATGTCTTGACAACAGTGATTTGCGATGCACACAACAGTAACACACTGCAAGACAAAATCCTGAAAATGGGGGTTTTTTGATGCTAATGGAGATAGCAAGAGACCCTCCCAGCCAAAAGAAATGTTATCCAGGAAAAACAATTCAAGCACAACATAGTGATCCAAGAATGTCTAGATTACTGAGTTATTTCATTAACTCAATAAGCATTTTCTGGTTCTGCCATGCCAAGTCCTACGCTAGGCAACAGGAATATAAAAACAAATAGGAGAGGGTCCCGAGCCTGTTGATTTCACATTGTGTTCTGATTCCAATTAAAAACAAATAATGAAATGATGTGATGATAACCACGAATTTAAATAAGATCCCGTCTGTAATACTTCTCCCAGTAGAGCTAGGATCATTCTTCGTGATCAAGGTTTAAACTTGAAGTTAAAAGAAAAAAAAGAGTTTACTTGCTTTTAAAAACTACTCTTTGAACCAATTCATATTAAACATTCTTTTTTTTCACATCTAGAGTCTTAAAAACAAATTCCTCTCAGATCTATACTAAAGAATTAGTTGTTATGCCTGAAGGAAAAGGGAAAAAATAAAAATGTGTTACCTTCTACTTTCTCATTTATTTGACCCATTAGTTCCCTTTCATATATAATTTTGTCTGTAAATGTCCATATATTAATCTCCAGAACACTGGCAGCATTCAAGAAAAGCAATGGCGTGGGAGGGAGCCCTTTCATTATTATGCCCTTTAGTACCTGCACAACTTTGAAATATGTGAATATGTAACCTACTTTTTAAAATACGGTTTTTAGAAAATTCATTTCACGTTAATTCTGGTTGTCCAGTAAGGTTTCCCATTTCACATTAACACAACTATAAAACTCAAGTCTCCCACAAGTTTAAAGTTTAAGAGTATATGACTGGGTATACTCTTGGCTCACACCTATAATTCCAACACTTTGGAAGGAAGAAGGGGGCAGATCACTTGAGCCCAGGAGTTTGAGACCCACCTGGGCAACATTATAAAACCTCGTCTTTACAAAAAAAACATAAAAATTAGTTGGGCATGGTGGCAAGTACCTGTAATCCCAGCTACTTGGGAGGCTAAGGCAGGAGGACCACCTGAGCCCAGAAGGTAAAGACTGCAGTGAGCCATGATCGTACCACTGCACTCAGGTCTGGACAACAGAGTGAGATCCTGTCTCAAAAAAATAAAAAGTTACACACACACACACACACACACAGTTTAAGAATATAAATGAAAACACAAATTTTTTCCCCCAGATTTGTGACATTTCACAAAAATTTCAGGAAAAATTTCACAAATAACATCTCATTTGGGACTGTATTCTACTTCACTGAATTTTTAAGATTTTGAAGTAACAAAAGCATTTTGATTTTAGCATTGTCTCATGGAGTCTAGCAAGTCTTTTAAAAACAGCAATCTGAATATAACCTGACGACTCAGAGCTATTACTCAGATCATCTATCAGTTTTCTAGTGTATACTATATTTTTATATTCTTTCTCTTGCTGTTGTCATCCTGCTGTCAGTCTCCTTCCTCCTCAGCTCTTTTTTAAGTGAAGTGATAAATAACCTAAATACCCTGACTTGATCATGACACATTCTATGCATGTAATAAAATATCACGTGTACTCCATAAAAATATACAAATGTTATGTATCAATGAAAATTAAAAATTAGAAAAAAACCTCCCAGTTTACTTACTGGTTAATGATGTTCTTGACTCTGAAGTTCAAGTTCTGTCCCCACTACTGACTATGTTTTCACAATTATTTGTTCCCTCCCTGCTTCTGTCACTCTTCCCTGTGGGTAAAGTATACTTCCCACCCCAATGACTTAAGGCTTGGCTACAGGACTTGCTCTGGCCATGGAATGTAAGTGTACGTGCCATACCATGCTTGCCTGTGTGGTTTGGCTCTGTCCACCTTGAGCTTCTGCCCTCCCTCTGCTTTGAGAACAGCATGCCCTATATAGGGCTGCTCCTTCTGCTCAGACCCAGAACAAGATATGTGGTGTCAAGAACACAAAACAGGCTAAGCTGCACATGACTGGTCTGTGTAGTAACCATTGAAATTTAGGGGTTATACGTTGCTCCAGCAAAAGCTGATGACTACAGTGTATGACCACAGACGCATTACTTACTTTCTTTCAGTTTTACCTGCTATGTCTGTAAAATGCTGATCATCACTTACCACATACATCTGAAATAACGAGTATGTATGTATATAAAGTGCTTCACTTAGTACCTGACACAGCAGACACAGGTCACAGTTATTATTTAAGGTTCGAGTAAAAGAAGACTCAAATTCCAGATGACTGAATTAAAATGCAGAAGCTTTCAAAAGACCAACTGTCAGAGTTTTTGGTACATTTCTTATAGAGTAGTTGAAGGTAACAGAAATACAACCCCCTAGTAATGAGGAAGAAGGTGATGAGAAGGTGACTGTATTTTCAGACTGATATGGTTTGGCTGTGTCCCACCCAAATCTCATCTTGAATCGTAGTTCCCATACTCCCCATGTGATGTGAGAGGGGCCTGGTGGAAGGTAATTTAATCACAGGAGTGGTTACCTCCATGCTGTTCTCATGATAGTGAGTTTTCTTGAGTCCTCTGATGGTTTTGAGGGGCTTTTCCCCCTTTTGCTTGACCCTTCTCCTTGCTGCTGCCATGTGAAGATTCATGTGTTTGCTTCCCCTTCCGCCATCATTGTAGTTTCCTAAGGCCTCCCCAACCATGCAGAACTGTGACTCAAACTGCTTTCCTTTATAAATTACCCAGTCTTGGGTATGTCTTTATTAGCAGCATGAGAACAGACCAATACATCTACATTCATCAGAAATTTGATGACTTTTTTTCTCAGAGTCTCACTCTGTCACCCACGGTTGGGGTGTAGTTGTGTGATCTCAGATTCAGATCACTGTAACCT
>CAUYLG010011758.1:0-26963 GCA_963573385.1 Cacajao melanocephalus | reverse complement strand
TAATAGGGACATTTATGATTTGAATTTAGACCTGGAATAAGTAAACTTAGTGAATATCTATAGAATTCTTCACCCCAGATCTCCAGAACATACATTTTTCTCAGTATCATATTACACCTATTCTGAAAGTGACTATATAATTGGAAGTAAATCACCCTTCAGCATTTGCATAGCATTTCACAGACTTAAATGAAATATTGGTTGGCTGTTTGTTTGTTATTTTCTTCCCTTATTCCTTCCTGTCTCTGTTGTTAAGTACAATTATCGGTATAAAAGAGATTTTTAATACCTATTCCTAGATTGTATTCCAGCCTGGGCAATAGAGCAAGAATCCTGTTCTCTCTTCCCCCTTTTTCTTTCTTCTTCTTTCTTTCTCTCATAAAAAAAAAAAAGAAAAAAAGAAAAAACATTATTATCCCATTAGGAAAAAATGAAGACTGTACATGAGCAAACCTTTCTCCCAAGAAAAGAAATACAAAAGTTCAATAAACATTTGTAAAATGTTGAATCTGACTGGTAAAGAAGGAAGACAAACTAAACCAACGGGACACCATCTTTCTACAATCAAATTGAATTAAAATATATAAAAATAATTCTGGCAAGAGAACATCGAATTGAGCATTCTCAAACACTGCTGTTGAGATTTCAAATTTGTTCCAATTCCTGGAAAGTTACACGGTAGTATGCTTTAGCCTTTACAATGGGAGTGCTCTTTAATGCTGAAATACCCCTTTAGAAATCCAACCTAAAGAAATTAGTAGAGATTGTCAAAGACTTCTGACAAGAACAATCATCACAGTGAAGGCCTGGAATATCTCAAAATACGGATCTCAAATGGAAGCCTGAATAAATAAATAAGTTATGATATAATCAAAGGATACAATGTAATAGTTAAGACCACAGGATGTGGAATCAGACTTCCTGGACCCAAATCCTACTTGACCACATAGAAACTTTGTGACCTTGAGCAAGTTACTTAAACTCTTTGTGTCTTATTTTTCTTTGCATGTAAACTGGAGATAATAATGGTATCTACTCTATAGGGTTATTGTGGAGATTAAAGGAGTCAGTACAGGTAAAGCACTTAGACCAGTCCTCAACCACACTAAATGCTCAAAAAACATTACTTGCTATAACACTAAGAAAAATACTGTGATTATTATTACTATCATGTACACATTAAAACTAGTTTTTAAGATTAATTTCATGGAGGAATGCCCATGATAAGTTAAAATGCATGATCCACCAATTGTACACAATTTCTTCCAGAAAATAGGAGGAAGCATCTCCTAATTCATTTTATGGAGCCAGTAGCAAAACCAGACAGTGATAGTACAAATGAAGAAAATTACAGGTCCATATCTTGTGTGATCCTAGACACAAAAGCCCTCAACAGAATAGGATCAATCAAATCCAGGAAATACAAAACGAAAAACACACCACAATCAAGTGGGGCTTATACAGGGTAAGCAAGGCTGATTCTGTATTTAAAAATCAATCCAAGCAATCCACTATATTAACTGTCTGAAGAAGTAAAACCACCTCGGCATATCAATTGATACATCAAAAATATCTGACAAACCAATATCCACCCTTGAAAAAAACTTTCAGAAAACTAAGATGAGACAGGAACTTACTCATTTTGATAAGGGCAATCTATGAAAAACCTACAGCAAATAGCACACTTAACAGGGAAAGGCCAAATGTTTTCGCCCTATGATCGGGGACAAGACAAGGATGTCCATTCAAACTCAATATTGTACTAAAAGTCCTAGCCATTGCAATTAGTCAAGTAAAAGGAATTACAAACCCTGGATCTGAGTGTTTATAGCAACTCTGTTCATAAGTTAACAAAACTAAAAACAACCCATATGTTCTTCAACATTAAATGGATTGACTACTGTACATCGGTATAATGGAATACTACTCAGCCACAAAAAGGAATGAACTACTGATGTGCAAAACAACTTAGATGAAGCTGAGAAGCATTGTACTGAGTTAAAGAAGCCTTTCTCAAAAGATTACAAACTGTAGACTTCCATTTATGACATTCTCAAAAAGACGAAACGGTAGTAAAAGAGAACAGATCAGGGTTCGGAGATGGAAGAAGTGTGTGAATACAAAGGGGTAGCTGGAGGGAGTTTTTTAGGGGTGATACATTATTCTGCACCCTGAATGTCAGTCAATTTTAGGTTTTTTTTTTTAATTTTAAAAGTAGGATCCAAGACATTATATGTAGTATGACATCAATTTAACATATGTAAGGGAAGAAATATTCCACAGTGGAAAATACTGGAATTGACCTGTCCTCATGCCCAGATTTACTGAAAGTAGCTACAACTTTCTACACATGGCCCAACAACCACCTGTGATTTCAAACAACCAAACTGTGAAATGCCATTCAAGAGGTCCTTAATATCAGGTTTACAAAGCCTGGGGTCTTAAGGCCCTAGATAAATTTTATTTCTTTGGAGGTGATCTTCAAATCACAACCCAGAATTCCAACAAAAAGGATGAAAAAAGTTGAAAACCTGTAAGCTCAAAGACTCCTGACAAAATGAATTAATGGCCACTCATTTTCAAAATGTTTCAACCATCCTAATGGTTACACGAGGTTACAACCCAGGTAGAAGGTGGTGAACCAACAGTGAAAAACTCTCTCCTAAAGCAACCTAGGAGCATTCCAACAACCAGTGTTTCTGATTAAACAAATCTCTTTTTTGTCACAAGAAGTGGCTCACCCTGAAAATTCCTATTTTTTCCCATGTACTAACTACACTAAATGCCAAAAAATTCCCAGAAAGCTTCTAGCACTTCAGAAGCATTTCAGAATTTGAAAAAATGTATCAATAGTTACTTTGTATTAAATACTCTTTATAACCTTAATTTTCTGGCCTTTTTAAAAAAAGAATATAGTAAGCAAGGAATCAGAAAGCCTGGGTTCTGGCCCCAATTCCAATTTCCTTTGACATTAGTTTTCTCAAAAGTAAAATCGGATGTTAAGATTCAGTGGTCCCCAAGAGTTTCTCCATCTCTAAAACTTTAGGAAACAGATAATAATGAAAGTAATATTGCAAGAGCCACGGTTAAACTGCTTGAATGAGCACACTACTCGAATAAACTATTTTCATGGAGCATTCATTCAGAAATATTGTGCAAATGACAGAAAAACTATTCATCAAAGAAACTGTTAACAAGCCATGCATGGCCTTGATCTAGCACATAGCTCAGGTGGCTATACCTGACAGTAATAAAACTACATCAATGAAAAAAAAACTCGTCATGGTTCAATTTTACTAATATAGACTGACCTGCCCCAAATTGCAAGCAACCCTTTTTGTGTAGTCCAAAATTATTGGAGGTAGAATTTCCTTAAGAATTTCCTTAATTCTTAATGTTATAATTTGTAATTGCATTTTTTGAGAATAGGTGACATAAATTACTTGACTGCTCCTTCTGTACTAAAAGACACATGAGTGTGCAGCACAAGGGATCCCTGTGGTGTTGGATGCGTACAGTATCCTATGATAATAAATACACAAACCTTCACAGGTGATAAAACTGTGTATAACTCAATACACCCACGCATACAAACACATACAACGTGTGAGTACAGTAGTCCCCATTTATCCTCAGTTTCACTTTCTGCTGTTTCAGTTACCTGAAGTCAATCATGGCCCAAAATATTAAATAGAAAAATCCAGAAGTAAACAATACCTAAGTTTTAAATTGCCATCGTTCTGAATAATGTGATAAAATCTCAAGCTGTCCTGCTCTGTCCCGCCTGGGACATAAATCATCCCTTTGTCCAGCTGATCCACACTGCAGTCACTTAGTCACTCAGTAGCCAGCTCGGTTACTAGACTGACTGTCACGGTGTGGCAGTGTCTGGGTTCAAGGTGGACAGTAGCCTGATGCTGTGTCACAAGGCCTATGACATGCACCTGACCTCATCTCCTCATGTAGGCCCTGCATCATCTCACATCATCACTAAAGGGTGAGCACAGTACAAGAAGATATGTTGAAGGAGAGGCCACATTCACAGAACGCTTCTTACAGTACACTATAATTGTTCTATTTTGCTGTTAGTTATTGTTAATCTCTTACTGTGCCTAATTTCTAAATTAGACTTTATCATAGTTATACAGGTATAGAAAAAAACATAGTGTATGTCGTATTCAGTACTATCCATGGCTGCGGTCATCCACTGGGGGGTCTTGAAACATATCCCCTATGGATACTGGGGGACTACCATACAAATAGCACTGGAGAAATCTGGATAAATTTAGTGGACTGTATCGATGTTATTGCCCTGCTTATAATATTATACTATAGTTTTGCAAAATGTTACCATTAAAGGAAATGGGAAAGTGTACAAGAGATGTCTCTGTATTACTTCTTACGACTGTTTGTGATCTGAAATTCTCTAAAAATTTTTCAATAAAAAAAGGGGATATGGGGAAGATGAAGCCTTCTCTCCACTTCCAACCATTAGTCCTACCAGGAGACAGTACCTCTTATCAGCTTCATGCATACAGTAGTTAAAAGAGAAAGAGAGGAAGGAAGGAAGGAAGGAAAGAAGGAAGGGAGGGAGAGAGGGAGAGAGGGAGGAAGGGAGGGAGGAAAAGAAGGAAAGAAGGAAGGAAGGAAAGAAGGAAGGAATGAAAGGAAGGAAGGAGGGAGGGAGGGAAACAAGGAAGGAAGGAAGGGTTAAATAATTTGGGAAATAAGTTATTTAGTGCTTTCTTACTCATAGCTGTGAGGGATGAATGTATCTTGACTCTAGGGGAGTGTTTCTGCTGAACATATCTTCCCCATTCTCAGATTCCTCTACTATTGGATTCTCAAAAGTAGTCAGGTCTTTTCCCTCAAGACAGGATGATGAATTATCTTTCTCTAGGAAAATTGACCACCCACTGATAAAGATCTAAAACTTGAGATATGAAGCATTGCCCAATTAAATGGCCCAGTAAGACAGCCTTATAGAGATACTCACAATCAGCAAGACCCTCCTTTGAACAATTTCTGGCCATCTTTTCGACAGCACCACCTAAATCTGAGTAGTTGCCGAAGATCCCCTGACATCTGAAGAAAGCATATGTAATATGAAACACAAGACATAACAAAGGAACAACAGCAACTTGAAGAAACAGAGCCCATACGGGGAAAAGAAAACCTCAATACTACTATGAATCTACTTAGGGAGACAGGAGATGATACTGCACCAATGAAGCGGAACAGGATGCTACTAAAAATAACTTCTACAGGAAGAAGAGCTCTTGGAAATTAAAAATATGACAGCAGAAATTAAACACTCAGTATAAGAGTTGGAAGATATGGTTAAAAAATTCTACAGAAATTGGAGCAAAAGGATGAGAGAAATTGGAGAGAAGAGGTAAGAAAATTAGAAGATCAATCCAGAAAGTCAAACATCCAAATAATAGACGATCCAGAAAAGAAAAGGGTGTACTTAGGATGGAGGATATTATAAAAGGGAAGTTCCCAAACCTCAAGAACACAAGCTGCCAGTTTACCAGAACCTGGTGAAAGATCCAAGAAAATGAATGAAAATAGACCCATGCCAGTCATATAATTGTGACATGACTGAGGATTAGGATAAGACAGTCCATTAGGAGCAAACAAAAGAATATACGTGCTCTTGAGGGGGGATACAGGCTTCCAAAATGATTAAAAACCAGAACAAAATCAGACTTCTCAGAGGCAACAATGGAAGCTAGAAGACATTCAAGAAATGCCTTCAAAATTCCAAGGCAAATGAGTTCCAACCTAAATTCTAGATCCAGCCTAACTATCTTCTAAGTGTAGAGGTAGAAGGAATATATTTTAAAACACATACAGTCTTGAATCTTTACTTTCCACACTCTCTACTATAGGAGGCACCTGGTGTATATGACCCCCCAAAAATGTACACTGCAAATTCAGGAATAAGCCAAGACAGAGCACACCTGGGTTCCAGGGAGCAGGGCTTTCATCCCAAGGGAGAGCTGAAAGAAATATGCAGGATGAAGCTGAAAGTTGATGGCAAGATGAGAGCTGGCAGCAAACTTTACAAGTGACCTGTCCAGACCAGAGCAGGCCAGAGGAATCTGCTAAAGACTTCCTCCAAAGACTTGCTGGAATACTTAGCGTCCGTGCACATGCTGCGAGGAGATTGAAGAGTCAGGTGTGGGGGCTCACACCTGTAATCCCAGTAGCTCAGGAGGCTGAGGCAGGAGGATTGCTTGAGCCTAGGAGTTTGAGGTTGCAGTGAGCTATGTTCACGCTACGACACTCCAGCCTGGGCAACAGACCAATATCCTGTCTCTAAAAAGAAACGTAAATCTAGGCAACTAGAGAGGAGTTTAAGTTTAAATTAATGGTTAAGGCTTAGAAAACGAAGCAAACACATATTCATTCACATGCAGGACAGGAAAATTAAGTACAGTGTATTTCATAGCTCGATGATGAACAGCAAAATGTGCCTGTGATAAGGTAAATATTAACCTTCAACCCTCTGGTTCTTAGCTTCAGCTGCTGACACACATTGGCACCAACTGTATCACTTTTTTTTATAAAAGCCCAATGCCCAGGCCACAACTGGGAGCACGATGGTAGAATTTCAGGGAGGTGGGACTCGTACATGAATAATTATTAAAGTTCCCTAAGTGATTACAATGTGCAGAGAAGACTGAGAACCATGGAGTTAACCACAGATGCAATGCTTACCCTCATGCATACTATTCTAACATCTGTATCTGCAGCCACAACTGCTTATCATCTTGACTTTCAACTGCTAGCTCTGTCTCTCTTTGAGAGACCTAGATGCCCTTAAAGTCAAGATCTTCAAAAATGAATGTTTCATGTTCTGTCTTAAACATGGCATTATTGGACTTTCTGATGTCGCCAATCCCCACTCCCACCCCTTTTGTTCTATCATCAAAGTCCTAATCAAGAAGCCTGCTCCCTACTGTGTCCTCCACAGGTTCAAATTCCAGGGCAGACTGGCTCGCTAAAGTGAAAATGACTTTTGCTGAGATCAGACAATGCAGAAACGCAAAGGGAGAAAGGAAGAGAAATATTTGTTGCAAATATTGCAAATGTAAAAGTTGCAAATGTGAAAGTACCCAAACTAGGTCACAGATGAGCTGACTTTATTTGTTCACTCTCTCCTAAAAATAAATAGCTATTGACAAGCCAAAAATGATTGCTAGATTTCATGATTTAAATAAATGATGTTTATTGGTTTGGACAGCTCCAGGAATGATGTAGGTCTTTCCCTGTTCCCTGGAGCTCTCACCTAAGCAACTAAACATGAAAAGGTCATGACCAACATGGTCTATGGTCCACGGATGGGTTCAGCTAAAATTAGTTTCTACCCAAGTCTCGAATATCTACGTACAGCCATTCTAATCCCACCACCCTTTCTACACGTCAATCGCATTACATGGCCAAGGCTTCACTTGGGGTCTATTCCTATAACCTATAACCGGGTCCCCTGATGGTGGTCCCCCATAGTGCCTGGAGTGAAAACTGACATCCTCCTCTGAAGTAAACCAGAGCAGCTGTGTCTCCAGCAACTGTACAAACCCTTGATGTGAGCCCATGTTTTAATTTACTTTAATCTACCAGTCTGATATTGAGAAATGGTACTTCTTTATTTTTAATTTGGATTTTCCTGTTAAAACTGAGATTAAGTTTGTAACTTGTGTCTGTTGGCCATCTGCAACTGTTTTCCTGTAAATTGCCTGTCCGCATCTTTTGCCCATTTTTCTGTTTCCCTTTGTATCCCCCACTCTTCCTCAATTTTATTCCTTTTATTTTTCAGGTTCCAGCTTCTCCTCACCACCACAGCCTTCTCCATGCCTTGCTGTATTTCTCATCCCAATCTCTCATAATGCATGAAAATTACTTGTTCGACACCTCTCTTCTCACTCAAGCTTGAGTACCACGAGGATGGACGTCAGGGTGTCCCTCACAAACAATGCTGCCACCCCAGCAAAGAGTCTGTCATTTGTTGAATAAACAAATGGGTGAAGGTCCCTGTGTCTTACACCATTGGGATCCGGTCAGGTACTCCCTCAAAGGATCCGACTGAGGGAGTTTCATGAAGGAACAGTCTACAGGGGTAAGAGTAGGGTTGGGAAACCAGTAAGGGATGGTGTGGCCCCCTTATTGAGAAACCAGTAAGTGATGATGTAGCAACAGCAAGGAGCATTGCCTCTCCAGGTTGAAAGCAGAACAAGAAGAGAACAACAGGGAGAATCCTAGGAAACCTACAGCCCATCACCACTTGGCTCATAGAAAACCTTCTTCCACTTAGGTCCTTAATACTTCACGTCCTCAAATCCTACAGGATAATCCCATTGGTGAAACCATTGGAAACAATAAATATAAATAATTTCCAACAAGCTCTAGAAAAACAGAAGGCAAAAACAGGCCAGAAAAAAAATCCAAATTACCTTCCTAGCAGCATAGCACATTTGCTTTGCAACTTCAAGAACATTATCTAACCACCCCATACCTCAGTTTCCCCATTATGAAAGTCTGTGTACTATTATTCCTCCCAAAAGTCCTTTTGCTCAAGGAAAAGAAACCTCCACACAGAAAAAGAAAATTGCCAAAATTCTGTCCTATCAGCCAACTTCTACCAGGCCTTGGAATTCTCAGCAAATAGCTAGTTTTGCAACTCTTTTAGCTTGGCCAACCCTCCAGGGTGGAAAAAAAAAAAAAAAAAAAAAGCTTCCCACAAGGATTCAAGGCTTGCAAGTAGAGGAAATCTTTGAGAAAAATCTGGGTTGATGAGAAGCTAAGAAAAGCCAAGAGGAAAGAGACATATCTATATATGTTTATGCAAAAAATAGAAAAGGTTGAAAAGCAATGTGTTTCTAAAATACTGCTTCTATGAAACCAACCTTCTGTTACTCCTTACTCCCAAGTTAACTGAAAAAGGCAGGGTGATTCCCCGTCTTCTATTCACGTCCTCCTCCGCAGAGGCTGGAAAATGCAGTAGCACACAGCCCTGACGTGGGTGGGCTTGGGTTCAAATGCTGCCACATAACAGATACCAGGCACTGCTCTCCACCTTTCTTCAGCTCAGTGTCCCAGGAGAAATGGGTAATGATATCGAATCTGCTGGACTGATGGCAGAATTATATTACCAATGGCAAAACCTGCAATTATGGCCGAGCACTGTGGCTCATGCCTGTAATCCCAGCACTTTGGGAGGCCGAGATGGGTGGATGACCTGAGGTTAGGAGTTCGAGACCAGCCTGGCCAACATGGTGAAACCCCTTCTCTACTAAAGATACAAAAAATCAGCCAGGCATGGTAGTGTGTGCCTGTAATCCCAGCTACTCGGGAGGCTGAGGTAGGAGAATCACTTGAACCCAGCAGGGTGGAGGTTGCAGTGAGCTGAGATCACACTATTGCACTCCAGCCTGGTAACAGGGCAAGACTCCATCTCAAAAAAATAAAAATAAATACAGAAACTTCCTTCCGACCCCAGTGCCAGCTTCCTGTAGATCTCAGAGCAAGTGATGGCCCTTGACTGCACATACTAGTCTGGAAATTAGAAACCCCGTCTCTGCTAAAAATACAAAATTAGCTGGGTGTGGTGGTACATCCCTGTAATCCCAGATACTTGGGAGGCGGAGGCAGGAGAATCGCTTGAACCGGGGAGGCGGAGGTTGCAGTGAGCCTAGATCACACCATTGCACTCCAGCCTGGGCAACAAGAGTAAAACTCCATCTCAAAAGAAAAAAAAAAAAAAAACCCTGCAATTTTGCACCAACCTAATGAATCATGACAATAAAATCTGTGTCAGTTAATGGGCTCCAAACACACAATGACTAGTTTTTATCATAGGTACTGTAGTTCAGCAATCAAAAGAGTTTCTTCATTTAACAAATATCTTTTATACTTGCCTCTATATTTAAAATAATTATATATCTTCTGAGATCCTGCTATGGGACCAGTGACTGGAGTACAGAGGTGAGGAAAGTTCATAGGATCCCTGACCTCCTGGAGCTTAGAATCTGGGGAAAAGGAGATATCACGCAAATCATGACCAAGTAAACATGTAATTACCAATTGCGGTAATTGCCATGAAGGGAACATATGGTGTATTCAGAGAGAGAAATGGAGGGATCCGGTCTATTCAGAAAGATCTCCAGCCAGCTAATGAGGAATTCACTAGCCATGGTGGACAAAGCAGTCCAGACAGTGAGATCAGCATACGCCAGGGATCTGAGGTCGGAAGAATCATAGGCCCTTTGAGGAGCAGAGTTTGAAAAGCCAGAGTGGGGATGCATGGAAAAAGCAAAGGAAAACAAAGCTGGAGATTCTAGCAGGCCTCAGGCTGGGCCGTAAGAAGGAACAAAAAAGCTGTGGTCATCACCATTGGAGGAATGGGCAGCCACAAAGGCAAAGCCGAGCTCTCAGCTCTACAATTTAAATTTGCAGTTCAAATACCCTCCTTTTTCAAATATCACTTCTAGACCGCACACCAGCTAAGATAAGCAACAATATTTCCACGAGTGGAAGATATTTCAAAGATAATATACACACATTCATATGTCTGTGCGTATATCTGTCTATATATGTTTGTATGTATGCATATATGTGGTATTTACCTTAGCCACCTTGGGAAATGTCTAAAATCACTACTAAGTTACGATCCCTTAGGATCCTTGGGTTTTTCCACAGGCAGCCACAGCAGTATCTCCCACAGCAGAAGCTCTTATAATGTGACCCTACACTCCTCTACTGAATGACTGCTGGCATCTATGCCCTTCTCCTTCAACGTGGGCTTTGATCAACAGAAAATAGTGTAAAGGACATTCTGTGACTGACTTCTGAGGCAAGGATATAAACATGCCATGCACTTTCATCTTGTCCTTTTGGGATACCTGCCCTTGCAACCCAGATGTCATGCTCTCAGGGAGTTCAAAGTGAGCCACGTGAAGAGACCGCACGGAGAGGCCACGTGTGGATGTGCTGGTTGGCAGCCCAGCTCTGAGGGTCCAGCAAACAGCCACGTCGACCCCAGGCATGGGAAAGGTGTTGCTTCGGATGACTCCAGATCCAGCTGTCAAGCCACCTAGCCTTGCAGTCTTTCCAGCTGAGGTCCCAGATATAATGAAGCAGAGACAAGCCAGCCCCACGACCCCCGTCCAAATTCCTGACCCAAAGTATCTATGAGCAAAAAAATGTAATGGCTGTTTTACACCACTAAGTTTTGGGCTGACTTGCAATGCAGCAATAGCAACTGGTATAGAAAGCATCTCAAAGTATATATATACATATATACATGCACATATGTATATGTATACTTGCATGTATATGTATGTGTGCGTATTTTTTTTCTTTTTTTTCTTTTTCTGAGACAGGGTCTCACTCTGTTGGCCAGGCTAGAATACAGTGGCACAGGGATAGCTCACTGCAGCCTCAATCTTCTGGGCTCGAGCAATCCTGTCACCTCAGACCCTGAGTAGTTAGGATTACAGGAATGCATCACCACACCCAGCTAACTAAAAAAAATTTTTTTTAGAGATGGAGCCTCACTATGTTGCCCAGGCTGGTGTATATTTTTTCTTCATTACTATTTACCTCCCTGATAACCTTCTAGAGAGAAAGTCTAGAATTATTCCTGATTTAGAATCTCTGGGCTTTGCCCACACTACTTCTGGAAAAAAATGGCCAGGTAGTTTACATCAAAGAAAAAGTTAACACTTTTAAACCACTCAAAATGTACAAAAGTAATCCATTCTCATTGCAAAAATGAAAGAAAAATCTCCTCAGCAAATCTAACACCTTATTTTAATTGGCTTTTAAAACAGAGATCAAAAATGAGATCTTCATCCATCACAGCGAAATAGGGCAAATAGAGCTCAGTGCTCTCCACCACTGAAGGCTCACGCCTCTGAAAAAAGTATCTGCAGATTAAATAAAGCAATACCTATAAGGTGGGCACAGCGCACTGCCTGGCACTGAAGAGCCCACCAAATTCCAGTTATTATTATTGCTTTTGTTGTTGTTAGAATTAACATTTTTCTTGATTCCAGTACTAATTCTTCCTGACCTAAATTAAGCAGCCCTCATATTACATCTCAGCAGAAAAGAATCAATGTAGATTGTTACTGCATATAACCAAATACTGAATATACAGAAAATGTTTTCAGCATATAACCAAAACTTTTCAGTACATAGCCAAATCTGAGTTTTGTTAGATGTCAAGAAAGGGGTCTCAGATTCCAAATAATTAGAAATGTTATGCAACATTATATAATTATCACACATCCCTATTTTGCTTTGGTTAAAATAACTGTCCTTTTAAGAAGGAAGGAAGAGAGAAAGGAAGGGAGAAGGAAGGAAGGAAGGAAGGAAGGAAGGAAGGGAGGAAGGAGGAGGGAGGGAGGAAGGGCCAACAGAAGGAGGGAGGGAGGGAAAGGTCAATATGTGTTGGAAAACAAGCTTCTGAGAAGTTACATTTAACAATCATTGCATGGCTTTCAAGGTGACTAAATGAAAATATTACCTTTGATCATTATGAAGGTACCCCCTGTGGGATTATATAAATATTACAAAGCTACACCCA
Source organism: Cacajao melanocephalus (assembly GCA_963573385.1). Classification (NCBI taxonomy): domain Eukaryota; kingdom Metazoa; phylum Chordata; class Mammalia; order Primates; family Pitheciidae; genus Cacajao; species Cacajao melanocephalus. Next base: position 14,368 of record CAUYLG010011758.1, on the reverse strand, counting down.
AATGGTGGCTTGAATACCAAGGTACAGAGTTGGGAACAAAGAACTGGGTCACCTCAGGTTGGTTTTTTCCTCTCCTCTTCGATTGCTGTGTGACTTTAAGCTAATCACTCAGCCTCTCTAAGCCACAAGGTCTTCAAAACAATGCTCCATTCCAAACTTCAGCATCCATACCGAAAGGACCACTGGGTAGTGTGTGTTCCATGTTTCCCGTGTAAAAGTCACCATTCAAATGCTTAGGTATGCTAAACAACAATTCCCCAAGCACAGTTTGCAGATTCACACACATTAATGAATGCGTCAAAAATTATCTTGAAAAACCTGTGTCTTGCTGCAAAATATGACTGTGCATCACATACTGAAAAATCATCAATACCTAATGGAAGAAAAAGTGATTGGTGACCATTTCAACTCAATATTATTTGCGGGCAACACAAGGAGGCTGGCTGGCATTCTCCTTGACACTGTTGGCTTTTGCCTGTTAGATCTTCAGTTACTGTTGGGGGTGGGTCCTAAGACTAACAGAGATGAGAAGGGAGGAAGAAGAAGTGAGAAGAAAAAAGAATACAAAAGGCAGAACGGAGAAAGGGACAGAAGGAGGGATGGGGAAAGGGCTGTGCTATGGAACTAAATCTGAGTCAGTGACACCTGAGCAGAAATGTCACTGCCAGGGAAACCAATTCAAAATGACATTCTGGTACCTAGGTTTCAAGTTTGCAGAGTGTCTGACCCCCCTTCCCCCCGGGCCCCGAAATTCCAGCTTTCCCGGACCCAGGCACCCCCTCTCGTTGATTGACTTAACTGTATGGGTCACATCCTTCATCCAGAAAAACGTTTCTTATATCCTGGAAAGTGGTGGGAACTCTATGTCTCTCTCATAGAGCCCCAACATACCAGAAAAAAAATGGCCGGCGTGTAATCGACTTGGAATAGTCCTTTCCAAAGGTGGCATGAACTATAAACTGGTTTTTCACTCGGAAAAAAAAAAAGGAAAATAAGACAATTCGTGAAAACCCCCTTAGTGAGACTCTGGGAACACTGATGTCTGGCAGATGTGAATCTGCCATGGAAGACATTCTGCTTCCCTCACACCGGCATGTCCCTCTTCTTGATGTCAGAACACAAGGCTACGGGATCTGAGATCCAGGAGAGCAATGGAGAGAGCCGTGGAGTCTCCAACAGCTTCACTGAAGACCAACAGGGACTCTGCTATTACCATATATGATGAAGTCTGTCAAGCGGTCTGCTAAGACCTGAACGAAGACTGACGCCTGATCAGCTTCCCCACCAAGCAGGAGACTAGCCAAGTTGGGGGAGATCCCTTTTAAAATTCATGGCACCTTTGAAAACGGTTTACCGTCACTATCAAAATGTCTTTATTCTGCACCTCATAACACCTTGCATTAGGAGCTACGTCGATCTTAACACCATAGCACATACTTGTAACTGTTGTTTTTTTTCTCACAACCCTTTACATGGCTGTTTTCCCACGAATCGTGCCACTTTCACAGCCAGGATATAAAACCATTTTACAACATTTATTCTCCCACGTCTTTCCTTCGTTTTTTAGACAGCTGCACCCCAGGGTCCAAACTGTCTCCGCAGATAACTGCTCTGAGCACACAAGATCGATTTCAGCTCGACAAAGGCCGAGGACAAAGAAAAGACAAAAGTTGTGGGTTAAAGGGCAGACCCCGCGCAGAGCGCCGGGAGAGGAGCGGGCAGTGTGATGCGTGTTCCGCTTCAAACCATTTCTTCCACAGCAGCAGCTCCGCAAAAGGGACCGCTGGGGAACAAGTCCCTGTCTTCCCAGTGAGTGGTCATTTGAAGAGAACAAGTCCCCTCCTAGCTCTTAGCTGGAGGGCCAACACTTTTTCCTCCCCGAAGTTCCTGGCACCTGTTCTGAAAGCGGGGTGAAAAGCTCTCTACTCGGGCCGTCCCGCCCGCTCTGGATGGAGAACACAGGGACAAGTGTGTGTTAAGCAGCCCCCTAGAATCCTTCAGCAAGCCGAGGGGTGTCCAGGTGGTCACCTGCACAGGTGCCGGGGCTACCAGCACAACTTTATCCCCGGCCCTGGGGGCTGACGGAGGGTAAGACTCCCCACCACCGCCACAGCAGTCGCTCCAGCTCGCGAGGAAGCAGCGCACAGGCGAGAGGCGAGAGGCTCAGGTGAAGGTTCCTGGGGCGGCCAGGCGCCCAGGCGTGCCGGCTGCTGGCGCTCAGGGTCTCCTCCTCCCATGCCTCTGTGTGGAGCAGGGGGAGTCCTCCTGCCCGGAACCCCCGCCCGCTTACCCTGGGGCTCCGCCGGGCCGCCCGCAGCAGCCCCGCGAGCCCCGAGCCGCCGAGCCGCAGCGCCCACTCGGGGTAGGCGGTGTGCACTCACCCTTCTGCTCTCGCAGGCTCGACAGCGACCAGAGCAGCAGCGCCACCGAGGCCAGGAAGCAGAGCTGGCTCAGCAGAAGGTCCCTCCGGCGGCGGCGGCGGCGGCGGCGACGCGCGCGGTCCTCGTCGCCGGGCGGCCGCATCCTCAGGCGGCCGGGCGGCGGCCTCGGCGGGCGGAGGCCGCTCCTGTAGCGGGCGGCCGCGGCGGCGACGGCGGCAGGAGGCAGCCCTGCGCGCAGCAGCCGCGCGTCCTCGCTGCGCTCCCACCCGGCCGCCGCCTCCGCCTCCTCTTCCTCCTCCTCGCCGCTGCCAGTCTCCTCGTCGTCGCCCTCGTCGTCGCTATTGCCCAGTCCCTCCTCCCCTCCCACCTCCTCCTCCTCCTCCTCCTCCTCGCCGCTCGCCCGCGCCGCCGCCTCCCGGCGCTCGGGGTCCCGCTCCTCCTCACGCGCCATGGCTCCCACGCTCCGCGCCCGCGCTCGGCCTGGGGCGGCGGCGCGGCGGGGCGGTGGGGGCGGCCGTGAGGCGGGGGAGGCGGGGGCGGCGGGGGCAGAGGGGGAGGAGGAGCGGGGAAGGACCGACGGGAGGAGGGCCCGCCGCTGGCCAACTCTGCCGGCTGGCGAGGCCACCCTGGGCTGGTTCTGGCCCCGCCGGCTGCAGGAGCGCGTCGCGGGGCCGCCCGCCTATTCCATGGTCCGCGCGCTGGAGACCGGGGCCGGGGCTAGGGCCGGGCCGGAGCGCGCAGGGAGCACCGAGCGAGCTGGGAGCATGAGCTAGTGCAGCTCCCCGCAGCCTGCAGCGGCGAGGATGGTCGGGCCAGGGTCGGCGGCAGAGGGGCGCGCGGGCGGGGGGCAGTGCCTGGGACACAGCCCGGCCCTGGCAGGCACGTCGGGGAGGGGGCCCGCGCGAGGAGACTGGGCTGGGGAGGGAGCCCTGTGTGCAGTCCTTCAACCCTTCTGTGCCAGGGGAAGGGGGACGGCGCAGGGGGGCCTCCTCTCGGGAAGCACACACGCTGCCTCCCAGAGGCCGGTCTTCATCAAAAAGGATTCGCTGGAAACTTTCGGAAAAACCGAGGGGCTCTTCAGCCCCCTCTCTATTTGCTGCCTGGAGTCAGCGCGTCGCGAGTGCTCTTGGCTGCCCGCGCCCAGCCGCTGGCCTCGCCTCCTCTCGCGGGCCTCCCGGGTTTCCCTGTGCCCCCTTGCGGGGATCCCCCTGTGCGCCCTGCTCGCGATTTGGAACAGGCCTCCCCAGAGGCTGTTGGTTCCACAAGGGTGTCCGGGCTCCCCCCTCTGGCCTGGGCTCACACTTCGCTTTCTGTTCCTGCTAGACCAAGCTCAACACTGTGGCTGATGGAAGTGGGGACAGATGGCACTGTCCCTGGAGAAGCGGCCTGAAGAGGCTCCTGGACTTCCGCAGGTAACACCAGCCTACCCTACCTCCGACGACGTTAGAGTCCTTGTCCTCCCATTTCCCCCATTCCAGGTCTCCTGCCCCTCCTTGCTGAAGGTGTGGGCTGCCCTAGGGATGGCTCATAACGTTGCAGAAGGTATCCATTTGGAGAGGACCCCTGGCCATCCCAGGCACAGCCTACTCTTCCGCTTTGGGCTTCCCCGGACTCTTCCCAGATGTTTCCCTGGGGCTGCTGGCTGGGCTGAGGAGGAGATGCCATTGTGGTGGGGCTGAAAACAAAAGCCCTTGTTTGGAAAGGGATCACCTGAAACCAGGTGTCTGTCTGGGTGACTGTCTCCATGGAATCCATTCAGATCAGGGAATCTATCCCAATACCCTAAGAAAGTGGGAAGGAAGCAGGGAGCCTCCGCACAGGGTTCCCCAGACTAGGTACACGAGGGCCTGCAGATTTCAAACGTGTCCCCGTCTGTGGTTGACCTTGTACCTACCCCCCACCTCCTCCCAGACAATCCCTGACAGCACCTGGGAACAGCAAGGTCACAGCAAAGGGCAGAGGAAGTGGTCCTAGGTGGCCTCCTTTCCACAGAAAGAAAGGCCATCTCACCCAGGACGACCTGAGACTTTTCTTTCCTGGGTGTATCACTTATTACTCTTGTTCTCAGCTTGGCATCTTCCAGACACTTAAGAGTACCTCCCCCACAATGCCTGAGTGGTTGTCCCTTTGCTTGGGCTCCAGATACTAAGAAGAATGTAAAAATATGAGTTTTTACATCCTTCTTAGTAGGACATTTTAAAATATTATTTAATATCCATGGTGAAACGTGTGGGGAGAATTCTCTAGTTGTGTTACCTCCATCAAGCTTTTGGAGACGCAGAAAAGAAAGTTTAGGAGCTGAGAAAAATTCATCTAACCAGGAAAGACACTCAAATAGTGTTTTCTAGTGAAAACAAGCGAAAATAAAAGGTGAGAGGGAATCTGGAACTAATTGAGTTAGGGAATGAACGCTAGCTCCGGGGGAAAATACCATAGGCTCAAGGAATGGTGTAATCTGGTGATGGAGGGGGAGTTAGGAAGGGAGCCAGGAGGAAGGAGAATAACCAGGAACTGGCAATTTCTTGGAAATTATCTCAGCACCAGGAGTGTATGTGTGTTGGGGAGGGCATGGGGCATAGGGGAGGAGAGAGAGCACTCCTGTGGTACGTAGAAATGATTCTTGGCTTTCTTTTCATTTGGACAGATTTTAGAGTGAAGGGATTTGTTTAAGTAAAACACAGAGAGTGATCCCTTGAGCAGCCAGGCACCACCCAGGGAAGGAAGGTGGGGATCCTGGTCCCCAGGCTGACAGCAGCTGAGACCTGGTAGGTTTCTCAGCCCACCAGGTGATGGCCAAGGGAGACAGGCCAGAGGGGCTCCTCTCCAAGGAAAACAGTCATTTTTTTTTCCTACCTGCCCCTTCCAGTCTTTGGACGCTCCCCCCAGAAACTGAACTGTGAAACAAGCAAGAGTTGAAATGAAGAATGTGTTTATTATCTTTCCCTATCAGGATCTTCGTCAATCCTGAGGTACCTTTTGCTCTTTATTTCTTAATCTGTTTGCATATGATCTCACATATTGTGCAGCTTTATGGAAAAAATTCCAGCCTCTGATACTTTAGTCCAGAAGTATTTCTTGCCTGGAAAGAGAGGCATCAGTCCCAGGTGTGTGGCGGTCGTCACCCTTTCAGAAATGTGTATTTACAGAGCACCTCCTCACCCTGGGCTGGGTGCTAGGGTCACTCGCTACTCCCCGTGTTTTGACCTCCCATAAACATTCCATTTTCAGGTCCATGCAGAGAATCTGGACCTGATGTGGTGAATGAAGGTGGTTCATCTTTCTCATAGTTCTGCCTTTAGGACAAAGAATACAAAGCCTCCCACAACTATCTTCACTAACTCAGCCCAGGCCAGATCTTCCACCAGCCAGTGAATGGGGCCTCGTTCTGTGCCCAGACCAGGTGCAGCTCGGTGCCCTCCTGTGATACTTCCAGCTCTCCAACCTCCGCCTGCCCGCAGCGCCCGGACCTCATGGAGCAGTTTCCAGGACAAAGCAAGGTTATGTCCCCATAACACCAAACATTCCCAGGTGTGGCAGACAAGCCACTGATTTAGAAGAGAGGAGAAGAGAGGAGGAGAAAATCAGAAAAGCCACTTTCTTGGTAAGGAGACATCAGCATCAGCTTCCTCACCGTGGCTGTTCCATAACACAAGGAGACCTGGTCCAAGTTCAGAGGGGAAAGACCCCTGGGTGTTCATGGAAACCCTTTAAACACAGTGAGACCAAATGTGAGCAGATGGGGGGATAAAAGGAAGAAAGTCCCCCATGAAGTATGCCTAGAACAGGCCTTGTATCATCCTCCTCTTGCCCAGGGACTTGAAGGGCCAGGCTCCCTGTCATTGCCTCATTCAAATGTAGCCCAGGAAGCCATTGCGCCGATAGCACTGATCACCTCCAGACAAATCCCCCTGCACCTGCACAGACACATAGACTTGCACAAAACCCCTCCCTTACTAAAGAAAACCTAATAACTTATTTCTTCTCGCCCCCATTCTTGTCCACCGCCTTTATCAAAAAGCCAGGAAAACCGCTGATTCAGACACTTTCTGAGCCAGCTATATTTTGAAGGACAAAAAAAAAAAAATTACTTATTTGAGAGCATTGTGTCTGCAAGGTGGGCTCACATTATTTTCACTGTTCAGTTAATGACTGGAGTTCAAGGAGACTGCTTATTTTATGAGTTTTCAATTTTGAATTTTCTTTTTGCCCAACTGTGTGGATTTGTTTGGTTTTTAAATCATCACATGAAAATGACTATAGATTTTTTTTTCCTAGAGAACCACTGTTAGATTCACAATTGCCTTTTAAAAAAATTTGTTGGCTGGGCACGGTGGCTCACGCCTATAATCCCAGCACTTTGGGAGGCCAAGGCAGATGGATTACCTGAGGTCAGGAGTTCGAGACCAGCCTGGCCAACATGGTAAAACCCCATCTCTACTAAAAATACAAAAATTAGCCAGGCGTGGATGGCACAAACCTGTAATCTTAGCTGCTTGGGAGGCTGAGGCAGGAGATTTGCTTGAACCTGAAGGCGGAGGTTGCAGTGAGCCCAGATTGCGCCACTGCACTCCAGCCTAGGAGACAGAGCAAGACACCATCTCAAAAAAAAAAAAATGTTGAGCTATTGCATTCATGAGGCAAAATGCACACAGCTTAAGCATTAACTCAATGACTCTGTATATGTGTATACATCCTCACAGGTTCCAGACCAAGACGTGGAACATTTCCTGCTCTCCTGGACGTCTCCCTTGTGCCAACCCCTCACCAGGCAATGATTCCCCAGAAGTAGAGCCTCTTCCCAACCCTGTACCCTAGATGGTTGTTGCCTGTCCTTGAACCTCAGATGAAGGGAGGCTACTTCTGCCCATCTTTGTTTTTGTGGTGTCTGTCCATTGGGGGGTGCATAGCTGTAATTTGTTCTTTTTCACACTGAAGGTATAGGTTGTTTTACAGAATGCTTCAGTTCCCTTCCAAGTTTAGTGTAAGCCAAGAATAATCAAACCACTGCATCTGGATCAGAGACAAATGACCTCCCAAATTGGCTAGTTTTATAAGGCACTTCAGCTGAAATTGAAACAGTCATCGGCTGCTTCTCAAACCAGCTATACTGCATAAGGAGGAGCCCAAGGGAAACTGCAGGCCAGCAGGTCCACTGGCAAACCTCAGGGGGCCAAGCTGTTAAAGAGAGCACAGAAGAATTCCTGCAATGCACATTCAACTTTGTGGCAGCTATTAATGGCAAAAGTCAATACAACCCATTTCCTGTGCATTCTTTTCATCCCCTTTTCTTCTAAATGAGAGGAAAGTAGAATAGGGTCCATCAGGAAAGATTCACACCCAGGCTATGACAAACTCATGGAGGATCCTGTCAATCTAATTCCTTTCTGCTGGGAGAAAAAGTACAAGGAGCTTGTTAGTAATGTGCCTTTCCCACCCCTATCCTGAGGATGTGGGACTCAGGAGACCCAACAATCTGCACTATTACAAGGTCCCAGGAATCCTTTCATATTAAAGTTTGACACCTGCTGTTTTCAGAGAAAGGGACCTTGGCATGTATTTTTGGTAAATCCTGGAGGGCAAGTATAAAAAGGAAAAATATACCACCCAGCTCCTATTTGTCGATGTTTTAAATTGACTTGTTTTGGGTGTTTGGGAGAAAAAAGAGAACACAGGCTGTAGCTATGTCTATATATATAATTTCCTTTTTCATATGAGGACTATGTTTCTTAAAGACTCCTGTAAGAAATAATTCAGACCCACATAAATAATAAAGAGATTAAAATTTTTAATCCACAGAGAACAAACATTAAGTATTCACAATTTGAGCAAGTTGCTCATTCTATCAGGATAATTCAGAAAACACATACATGCCACTAATTTAATTTTTCTCTTGTAAGCTCGGGCAGACAAGGTTCTGAGTGTGGCAGAGAAGCATGGGGAGAGCCCTGAAGGCTTATTTTTGTTAACATACAAATATTAGACTTGGGAATCCCATGTTTTTAATCAAGACAATAGATCCATAAAATGTTTTAGCATTTTTAAATTTCAAAACTTCATCCTGATAGACCATGATATATAGTACATCTTAAGTGAATAAATGAGGTACAGTATGAATTTTATAATCCCATTTTTGCAAAGTTAAGCAAAATCATCTCTCTCTCTCTCTCACACACACACACACACACACACTGATTACTTTGCGATGTGGGATTACAGGATTTGGGTTGGGGATCAGTGAATGCAGGGGGACTTTTACTTTTTGTTTTACACTCTTCTATAGCTTTAAAATTATTTTTCTTCCATCAATATACCCTATTTTCTTAATTTAAAAAATTAAGAAATATTAAAAGAATCTGTTCATGTGTAAGCAGTTAAGACAAGTTGACTTAAATTAAAGAAATTTACATGGTTTGACTTTGGCAGGGTTGAGCATGAGGCCAGGGTGGGCCTCCAGGCCTGCCTTCCAAGGAGCCGCTCCTCCCCGCCTTGGCTGGCAGCTCTGTGCCCCGAGGCTCATTTCGGAGGAGCCCTGAGATGGCAGGGCGAGGGCAGCCCACTCGGGTGGTCCACTGTGGTTGACTGGAGCAAGAAGCTGGACTTCTGATTCTGATTTGGCCACAGATCTAAAGTATAGTCCATTCCTCCCGGTGCCTCAGTGGTAAAAGATGATGGCAGTCCTTCCACAGAAGGGTGTTTTGTGGCAGTGATGCATTTTGTACAAAACCTTCAGAGGAAAGAGATGCCACAGTCAGCTGGCTCTTTGTACTTTAGACAGCCTTATGTTATTCTGATGGGGATAATAACAGCCAACCCCTCTTGCCCAAGGCCTCAAATCTGACAGCGGAATCCACTTCAAGCCCAGCTCAGCTGTCCAGTGCAAACACCTGAGTGGTAAACACATGACCCATCACCAAGTCGCCATCCCCAGAGAGACCTGAGGCCAATGGGGTGGCCCCACATCATACAGTGCTGTGTCCATCTCCTTTAGCAGTTCATCGCGCTGGTTTCCAGCCGCAGAACTGCAGAATGATTGGGTCCAGACGCTCTTCCCGGGATCGCTGTGGCGGTGCGCCCCCTGGTGGCAGCGGTAAATTTCCTCCTAGGGAATTTCTGTGTGCCTGAGAGGTGTTCCCTACTTGCCCTTGAGTGGCTCAGCTTAATCTGTGACTTCACAGCCTCTTTTCTTTCCACATTTCCACTCAGGTGACATGTGACATTAAGATGATGGGTGTGTCGCATGCAGCACTTCCTGACTCCCGAGTTTGTTTCACTGGCAAGAATTCCTCAAATTAAAGAGTTCCTTTAGGTACTTAAATATTTCACTTTTTAAAAATTAAGTCCCTTTCTTTGAAAGTTTATGCCAGGAATAGACAGGACTCATGTGTAGCATTTTCTTTCCAGTCATTTAAGTTTTTGGTACTCCAAATGTTGTCCCTGGACTAGCAGGCACTAGGAGTTAGCAGCATGACCTGGGAGTTGGTTAGAAAGGTAGACTCCTACTGCATTATAAGACCACTGCATTAGAACTTTCATTTTAACAAAATCCACAGATTGAAAAGCATAGATTTGGTTGACACTTCCTCATAGATTAGATGGCTAGAAATTCATAACTACCCATATTTATAGCTAACTATATGTTACAGCACTCAAGATTACACAGACCTTTTCATTTTTTCAACTTTCCATGTTTCATTTGCTTTTAAACACCTCTTGAATATGGAAAACCAGTAGAACCAAATTCCCAACGTTTAAGCATTTAAAGTAATCTATAAGCAATAGCTTCTAAAGTCTCCAAGGAATAAGAATTCCAGCTACAGCATCAAACATTTAGCTGTGAATAGCAAGACACTCTATTCCATATAATATTGAAAATAAAAATTTTGAAGTTAAATCCCACATCATTGTAAACTATGTTAGTTCAACAACAACACCAGTGCGTGATGCATTTTAAACACACAACAGGGTATAACTTAAACTCTGGAAAAGTATTATAAGAATGTGAGAATACTTGGTAAAGTCATTTTTATTTTTTTAAAGTGTTTCTATCCAGAGTCTGCATTCGTCATGTTCTCATTAAAATACCATATCCAAAAATATCAAGTTTATAGCAAAATGACAAAAATTACTAAAGGAATAAAAATTAGTCCTTTGAGGTGCTAAAAATTGGGTACAACAATTTTTTTTAAGACAGAGTCTCACTCTGTTGCCCAGGCTGGAGTGCAGTGGCACAATCTTGGTTCACTGCGACCTCTGCCTCCTGGGTTCAAGCCATTCTCCTGCCTCAGTCTCCCAAGTAGCTGAGACTACAGGCACACACGACCACGTCTGGCTAATTTTTGTATTTTTAGTAGGGATGGGGTTTTACTATGTTGATGAGGCTAGTCTGGACTCCTGACCTCAAGTGATCCTCCCACCTTGGGTACAACAATTTTTGTTTAATGTTTTCTATTGAGCTGATTTTAGTCTTACAGAAATTATAAAAATAGTACAGAGAATCCCAAGAAGCCCTTTGTGGATCTCATCCTAATGTTATCACTTTGGGTGTGTATGGTAAGATAATGAGAGCTACAAAATTAGCATAGTAACAATACTCCTAACTAAACCAGAGAGCTTATTCAAGTTTCATAATTTTTTCTCCAGTCTTTCCTTACTTCCATGACTTTGACACCTTTGAGTATGGATGATTTATTTCACAAAATACCCCTCAATTTAGGTGTGTCTAATATGTTCTCCTTATCTGAATAAGATTATGCATCATGGCAATGGAATTATGCCATGTCCTTCTCAGTGCCTCATACCACGGAATTTCTGATGTCAATATGTCTTATTACTGGTGCTAACCTAGCATGGAGTTAACATTTTGGGAAAGGTACTTTGAAGCTATGCAAGTATTGTTTGTCTTCAAAATGTTAGCCACTAATTTTAACATCCATTGATGAATCTCATCTGCAGCAATGATTACTGCGATATTCCCGTCATGTAAAAAGGTACTTGCCATTTTTCTGTAGCATTGAATGACAACTAGAAAAGAAAGCTGTACTCAAACAGTGAACAATGAGGAATAGGGAAAGAAAAACAGAAGGGCCCCTATACAGGTTGTATTTCCTTTTTTTGTTCTTTGTAGAGATAGAATATTGCTAGGCTGGTCTTGAACTCCTGGCCTCAAGCAATACTTCTGCCTCAGCCTCTCAAAGTGCTGGGATTATAGGCATGAGCCACTATGCCTGGCCCAGGTTATATTAATAGCAACAACAGCAAACCCTAATTAAGAAGAAGAAGATGGTTTTCAGACTTTTCATGTTATGTTACTGGAGATATTCAGTTGTGAACAAAAAAATTTTACACATGTAAAGAAACAAGAAAGTATGACTAATAACAACAACCAGAAATTAATATACACTGTCTCTGAGGAAGCCCAGATATTGGACACACTAGACAAATACTTTACTTTTATTTATTTATTATTTTTATTTCAGTAGGTTTTTGGGGAAGAGGTAGTGTTTGGTTACATGAATGTGTTTTTAAGTGGTGTGTTCTGAGATTTTGGTGTACCCATCACCTGAGCAGTGTACACAATGTATAGTCTAGACAAAGATTTTAAATCAACTATTTTAAAAGTCTTACAAAATAGAAACTTTCAATAAAGAGATAGAAACTGCTTTAAAAATACGACAAACAAAAATTCCTAAGTTGATGAGTGGAATAACTGAAATAAAAAATTCACTGGAGGTTTGCAGCAGCAGCAGATCTGAGAAGGCAGAAGAAAGCATCAGCAAATTTAAAGACAGATTAACTGAGACTGTGTAGTCTGAAAAAGAAAAAGAAAAGATGATGAATAAAAATGAATAGAGGTTGATATCTGTGAGACACCATCAAATCTACCAACATATGCATCATAGGAGTCCCAAATGGAGAACAGAGAAATAACTGGGAGTAATATTTAAAGAAATATCAGACAAGATCAGGTGCATTCAGGGTGGTATGTCCTTCAAAAAGTCAATGAATGCAGGAGCTGGTTTTTAAAAAAATATCAATGAAATAGACTGCTAGCCAGACTAATGAAGAAAAGACAGAAAAATCAAATAGATGCAATAAAAAATGATAAAGGGGATATCACCACTGATCCCAAAGAAATACAAACTACCATCAGAGAATACTATAAACAGCTCTATGCAAATAAACCAGAAATTCTAGAAGAAATGATAAATTCCAGGACATTTACTTCCTCCCAAGACTAAACCAGGAAGTCAAATCCCTGAATAGACCAGTAACAAGGTCTGAAATTGAGGCAACAATTAATAGCCTACCAACCAAAAAAGTCCAGCACCAGACGGATTCACAGCCAAATTCTACCAGAGGTACAAAGAGGAGTTAGTACCATTCCTTCTGAAACTATTCCAAACAATAGAAAAAGAGGGAATTCTCCCTAATACATTTTGTGAGGCTAACATCACTCTGATACCAAAACCCAGCAGAGATACAACTAAAAAAGAAAATTTCAGGCCAATATCCATGAGAAACATCAATGCAAATATTCAATAAAATGCTAGCAAACTGAATCCAACATCACATCCAAAAGCTTATGCATCACAATCAAGTTGGCTTAATCCCTGGCATGCAAGGCTGGTTCAACATACTCAAATTAGTAAACATAATTCATCACATAAACAGAACCAAAAACAAAAACCACATGATTATCTCAATAGATGCAGTGAAGGCCTTCAACAAAATTCAACAGCCCTTTATGCTAAAAACTATCAATAAACTAGGTACTGATGGAACATATCTCAAAATAATAAGAGCTATTTATGACAAACCCACATCCAATATCATACTGAATGGGCAAAAACTAGAAGCACTCCTTTTGAAAACCAGCACAAGACAGACAAGGATGCCTTCTCTCACCACTCCTATTCAACATAGTATTGGAAGTTCTGTCCAGGGCAATCAGGCAAGAAAAAGAAATAAAAGATATTCAATTCAGAAAATAGGAAGTCAAATTGTCTCTATTTGCAGACTACTTCATTGTATATCTGGAAGACCCCCATCATCTTAGTCCAAAATCTCCTGAAACTGATAAGCAACTTCAGCAAAGTCTCAGGATACAAAATCAATATGTGAAAATCACAAGCATCCCTATACACCAATAACAGACAAACAGAGAGCCAAACCATGAGTGAACTCGCATTCACAATTGCTGCAAACAGAGTAAAATACCTAGGAATACAACTTACAAGGGATGTGAAGGACCTCTTCAAGGAGAACTACAAACCACTGCTCAAGGAAATAAGAGAGGACACAAACAAGTGGAAAAACATTCCATGCTCATGGTTAGGAAGAATCAATATGGTGAAAATGGCCATACTGCCCAAAGTAATTTATAGATTCAATGCTATTCCCATCAAGCTAACATTGACTTTCTTCATAGAATTGGAAAAAAGCACCTTAAACTTCATATGGAACCAAAAAAAAAGAGCCTGCATAGCCAAGACAATCCTAAGCAAAAAATAATAATAATTTCAAAACTCAAACAAACAAACAAAAAAAACACTAAGCTTAAGGCATCACACTACCTGACTTCAAACTCTTCTGCTACAAGGCTGCAGTAATCAAAACAGCAGGGTGCTGATACCAAAACAGAGATATAGACCAATGGAACAGAACAGAGGCCTCAGAAATAATGCCACACATCTACAACCATCCGATCTTTGACAAACCTGACAAAAACAAGCAATGGGGAATGGATTCCCTATTAAATACATGGGGTTGGGAAAACTGGCTAGCCATATGGAGAAAGCTGAAACTGGATCCCTTCCTTACACCTTGTACAAAAATTAACTCCAGATGGATTAAAGATTTAAACATAAGACCTAACACCATAAAAACACTAGAAGAAAACCTAGGCCACACCATTCAGGACATAGGCATGGGCAAGGTCTTCATGACTAAAACAATAAAAGCCAAAATAGACAAATGGGGTATAATTA
>CAUYLG010011754.1:0-55977 GCA_963573385.1 Cacajao melanocephalus | reverse complement strand
AGAGGGAAGGGGAGGGGAGAGGAAAGGGAAGGGGGAAGGGGAGGGAAGGGAAGGAGAGGGGAGGGAGAAGGAGGGAAGAGAAGGGAGGGAAGGGGGGAGGGGAGGGAAGATGGGGGGAGGGGAGGGAAGATGGGGAGAGGGGAGGGAAGATGGGGACAGGGGAGGGAAGATGAGGAGAGGAGAGGGAAGATGGGGAGAGGAGAGGGAAGATGGGGAGAGGGGAGGGCAGGGGAAGGGTAGGGTAGGGGAGGGAAGGAAGGGGAGGGGAGGGAAGGGAGAGGGAAGGGAAAGGGAAGGTAGGGGGACGGGGGGGGGGGAAGAAAACAAGAACTCTGAAGTTCACAGTGATAAGCAGCAGGTGCAGTACTGCCTCTAGAGCAGCCTTAAGTGATTGTCTTTATGAGCCTTTTCCTTTCAGGTAGCCTGAGGTGCTTTCATGGAATGAAATTAACCCTCTCTACGTAGAAATAATGACTATGGTCATTTTTCAAAACAACGGTGTTAGCTTTATGAGCTGCATAGAGTTGGAACTATTAGAACCCAGCTAGGGCTGGAGATTCTTTAGGGATTCTGTTTAATTTTTACTCTATAAGAGATAGAAGTGCTAACAAAAGTGCCAAGAGTGATAATTCCAGGAGTTACATATAGAAAGGGATTAGGGGCCACAGCCCGAACAGATCTGGAGCAACCAGGACTTGTTTTGAAGCTGTATTTGCCTAAAAGGAGACGAGTTTTATTTAGATCATTTGCCTAGTAGGTGTAGCTTAGAGGTACTGATGGAAATGACAGGAATCCCCAGTCCACACCTTCACACTGCCCCTGGTTTTTGTAAGAAAATCAGCTTCAAATGTCTGTATCCCATCACTTGCCTTTTGCTTCATCCATCACTGTTACTGCAGAGCCTCTGCTTCCATCTCACACTGGGGTCCTTTCACTTCAGAGGGCCTGAACGGGCTGTCAAGTGCCTCTTTTGAAGGCAAACAATTTGATTGGCTATGTTGTTGTCGAGGACTTCATTTGTAATGGATCTTTAGGGGCATACATAATATAAAAGGCCCTTGGATATACTAGAGAAATTCTTTGTTTTTCTTACTAACACAGGGATACCCAGACTGTTATAAACAGATTCCATCACTGATGGTGGTCTTGAATCTGAGGACCTTCATTGAAGAGTTTTGAATAAATATATTTCAAAATAATGATTTACCTTACAGTGTTATTGGCAATTCTCATATGGAGAAATATTGACTTTTAAAAAATGAATGTCAATAAGATTTGTTTCAAAAGACTCAACAGTCAATACTGGTATGGGTATGAGATTTTCATTTTCACATTTTGCTTACTATGTATTGTGTATATAGTGATATGATTATACAGGAGAGCAGCTTGGCAATATATAAACAAATCTAGCACTTTAAAAGTTTCTATTCTTTGGCTTAAGTAGTTTCACTTTCAGGAATCTATCCTAAGAAAGTAGACAGTAATACGGACAAAGATCCATGTCAAAGACCTTCCCCATAGCCTTACTGACAATAGTTGTGGTGGACTTGGTGGATCAGGCTCAGTCAGCATCCTCCAACCTTGTTCTTGCTGGTCCCTCTGTTCTGCAGAGGTTGGAAAACAAAATCCTACACCACCCTACATATAGGATCCATCTGCAAATTAGGTTTCCCCCACTAGATGCACTCATATGATATTTAGGAGGTAAAAGTGAAGCAGGGGATATCTTCCTATTGACAAAGGTTTTTCCTGATTTTTTTCTCATGACAAATGTGGTGGTGGCAATGCTGGGTTTTCCCGAAGACAAATTCCAGTGTCCATCACTTTTTTGGGGAGTATCAAGAGGAGCTGTAGCAGTGGTAGCAATGGCTCTGCTTCTCGGCTCACGGCTGCGTATGGTGACAGTGTGTTCTTGAAGCCAGCAGTCTCAGCAAGGGTCTCCAATGCCCCACGTGTATCACTTCTGTGTGGTGTCCCAGGAATCATTCCTGGGATGCAGCCTAGCATCTACTCTTTCAAACCTTCTATTAGGTTGGTGCAAAAGTAACTGTGGTTTTTGCCATTACTTTCAACTGTGGAAGCCGCAATTACTTTTGCACCAACCTTCACAATTTTGTCAGCTCCTTAGTCCCTCTATGAAATGTCTTGTCCTTCTGCCTAACCTAGGTAGGGAGCCTTCTGTTTCCCTACTCTTAGTGGGGCTGGACTGAAATCTCCAGCAACAATAAAAGATGAAATAGTTTGTAGTGTATCCCTTTGATGGAACATTTTGTAGACATTAAAAATGTTTTGGAAGGAAATATAATGACCTGAATGTTTATGCCATGGGGAAAAATTAAGCAAAAACATTTAAAAGGAAGATAACTTCTGATAAAACATGATCTAGAAAACTGGAAGGAAATTGACTTTAACAACAGTATTTATCTTTGGATAGTGGGGATATAAATGATTTTTACTATATTTGTTATACTTTATTCTTCAAAAGTTTTGCAATCCACTTTATTTTTTTTGTAATTAGAGGAAATAATCAATGCCATAGGTTTTTCAAAGTATTTGCTAATTCATAATGATATACATTTTTAAAATGTTGAATCCAATGATTGGCAAAGTTTATTTAAAAACCATCATTTGACACTTTTTTGCATATTTGTCTTATAGCAATCATTTTTTTCTCTTCTGATTTACTCATTGCATTTGCTTATGATGACCATGCTATGATACAATTTCACTGTTACATGAAAATGGGTATTTGGTTGGTGTCCAAAAGAATTTCACATGCGTGTATTCAAAAGCATTCTCCTTTGCTTTCTATCTTGTAGAAAGCATATTTTTAAATAGCTAAGTAATAACTAATAGAATGTACTGGTGTTCAGCTTGGTAAAGACAGAATCAGCTGAAATTTCCAGCTAGATCAAAGTTACAGCCTTGATATACAGACTAACACTGATTGGGAGGAAATTATGTCCATTATGCTTTCACTCCTAATCTCAGTTTTAGAGTATTGTGATCATGATGTATTAAAGTTCTGATTAGTCTGTCAGAGATTCATAGGTTTTAATCTTAAAATGTTGTCTTACACATGACTCTGCCCCATTTAAACCATATCCAACAAATGAAAACCCACCCTGTTGAACACCAACAATGGAGAAGATTCTATGTTCTTGGGGAATTTGTTTCCATTTCAGCTCTGAAATTTTTTTTAACCTAAATTCAATTTCTGACCTAAAGAAACTAAAGAGCATCTGCACACCAAAAGAAACTATCAAGAGAACACAGACAACCTACAGAATGGGAGAAGATGAACTATGTGTCAAAGATGTAATATCTAGAATCTATAAAGGACCTTATTTGAATGAGCAAAAAATAACTCCATTAAAAAGTGAGCAAAAGACATGAAGAGACACTTCTCAAAAGAAGACATACAAATGGCCAATAAACATATGAAAAATGCCCAACATCACTAATCAGAGAAATGCAAGTCAAACCCACAATGACGTACCATCTCACTTAGAATGGCTATTATTAAAATGTCATAAAAAACAATGGATTCTGGCAAGACTGCAGAAAAAAAGGGAACACTTACACACTGTTGGGGGGAATGTAAATTAACTCAGCTCCCATGGAAAACAGTTTAGAGATTTCTCGAAGAACTCAAGACAGAACTACCATTTGACCCAGCAACCCCATTACTGGGTAATTACCCAAAAGAAAATAAATTGTTCTACAAAAAAGAAACATACACTCATATGTTCATTGTAGCACTATTCACTATAGCAAAGACATGGAATCAACTTGGGTGCCCATCTATGGTGGATTTGATAAAGAAAATGTGGTACATTCACAGCATGGAATACTACACAGCCATAAAAAGAAGAAAATCATTTCCTTTGCAGCAACACAGATATGGCTGAAGGCCGTTATCCTAAGAGACCTAACATGAACAGAAAACCAAATATCACATGTTCTCACTTGTAAGTGAGACGGAGGGGTGAGAGAGGGAGGGGCAAGTTAAGCATGGGGAGGGGGAGCAAAGAGTGGGAGCTAAGCATTGGTTATGCATACATATAGAGATGGGAACAATAGACACGGGACTACTAGGAGGGGTAAGAGGGGGAGGGGTGAGAGGTGGGGGGTTGGAGGGGCGAGAATTGGCGGGGGCAGGGGGGACGGCGAGGTGAAGGGCGGGGTGGGGTGAGGGAGGGCGGGGCGGGGTGAGGGATGGTGGGATGAGAGCTGAAAAATTACGTATTAGGTTCTATGCTCACTACCTGGGTAAGGGGATCATTCATACCCCAAACCTCAGCATCATGCACTATAGCCATGTAACAAGCCTGCACATGTACCCACTGAGTCTCAAATAAAGGTTAAAATTAAATAAATGAATTTCATTTTTTATTCTACCATTTCAGCTTATTTCTTTCTGATCCAGCCTTAATATTGATAGATAACAATGGTCTAAATATAAAAGCTTATTATAAATTACCCTTTGATTTTTTTTTTTTTTAACATCCCAGGCAAGGAAATCTCAGTTTATAATCAGTCGTTTGACACTTTTACCCCACGTTTCCCCCAAATCCGTGGGGGCATGCTTCTGTGGTATCCAGTCACCAATAAAGAAATATATAAAAGTATAAAGGCCCAGGTTCCTTCTATCCACCAGTGCTCTGTAAGGACTTGACAAAATAACCACAAGCTCTATGGATTAGAAGAGAAGATGACCATAGCCCCTTCTTAATCTTCTTTCCTGAAGATGAAATAGAGGAAGGATATGATAAGGGAGAAAGAAGATTTCTAAATAGACCAGAAAAGGAGCTATTCTTGATGGCAGAGAAGAAACGAAACCAAGTCAGCTACACAGATCCATAGCAAAACTGTAGTTCTTCTGGATTAAAAAATTGTACCCTGTAAACATGTGCGTTACCATAGTTTTCTATTCTCCACAGTGGAGGCTTAACTCCTAGGATGAAAAATAATGGCACATATTTCAATTTTGCTTAGAGTGGGGACTTCCATGCAGCCATATTTCTTCCTGGCACTATATCTCAGAACCTCTTTGGTGCTGATTTCTTGTAGGCATCTTCTAAGTCTGTGGGCCCTTTACAAAACAGGTGCCAATATAACTGAATGCAAAAAAGGAAAAATCATGTTGCTTGGGATAATCAAGGAAGGTTTCACGGAGAAGAGGGATTTGAGTTGGGCTCTAGGCAATGGGTATGATTTGACTGCTGAATGCTGGGGAACCACAGTCCCTGGCAATGCTGAGCTAATAACCAGTCTCGAGCCCACATCCTGCCAGTTGTGTATGTGAAGACCATGTCAAGGTTTGTTGCTGAAGGGTCTCAGCCATATCTTTCCATTTGATTAATTGTAGGTTTCTCTAAAATTTTCTCATGTAACTTTTAGAAAATGTCTTTTTTTTTTAATATGAAGGGAAAAACACCTTTGTAATGTGGAAACACAATCTCATAAATTTATTGTATTATCTAATGAGATCCTATTTTTCTCCTATACTTGTCTCACAAAATCAGATTGTGCTATGTAGGAATGAAAATTACACAAAATACTATGGAGCCATGAGTATAGAAATGAGCAAACTTGGAAGATATGGAGGTGAAATATATTCCCCAGAGAAAAATAATGAAACAAGGGGAACAAATACAGCTGAAGCTGCCATATGTCAAGAAATGATTCTGTGACACACCATGTGGTGATGAGGATAAGCACTGGCTGCCAATTTGAACAGAGGAAAGCATGAAATTGATGTCAGATAAAGACTGATCTATGAGTTTGAAGAGGTAAAAAACTATAGGCTTAATTCAGAGCACAGAGGTGGTCTGGATTACAAATACCACCTGACGGAATAATTTGGTAACTAAATGATGAGATTGGCATTTCTTTTATATAATCTCCATCCCTCTTACTTCCAACAAGAGTTAGTGCAGCATGCCCCTCTGGAATTTTGTTATTAATTCCAGGACAAATATGTCAGAAGAATTCAGAAACTGAGATAGGAAGGAAATGGCGCCTCTCCAATGTATTTTCTGAAATTCATGGAACCTTATGTTATCTGAACTGTGGTTTCTGTTTTATATTTCAAGGTACAGACAGTCTATTTGGCAGCACTGGTAATTTACAGTGACAGCTAAAAATACAACTGGAAAAAGTAAATAGGAAAAGTACTTAATGTTTATGGCAAATGGAAGCTAAATCATCCTTTCAATGAAACCACCACAATTTCATGTTTCTGAAGGAACAAACGCAATGCACTCTAAACTCAGACAAATGAGTTTATCTAGGGAAAATGACAAGCAAACAGCAAAACCCTGATGTTGTTTATTTCTTGTAGACTAAGCAAACTATTCTCTATAAACAAGTTAAATCTTGCCTTTAACAAGAACTTAGGGCACTTGGGATTCATTCCTCACCCTTGAGGTCAACATCAGGTATCCCTCCAAATCTCTCTTGGTGTCACTGTCAGTCACAATTTGGGGGTGGATAAACTACTGTTTGACTAATAAAAAAGGTCTCATGAAATTTTGTTTTTCTGAATGAGGGAAATCCCAGCAGGAGAATACAGTCAAATTTGGAAGAGACAGCCATAGTTGTATATTTCCATTGGCATCTCTCCTTTGTTTCTGTCCGAGGATGCTGTCAGCAGAATCCCATCATAGTCTCTGCAGGTGCAACTCCATGCAGCACTATGTATCTCCGTTCTCTTTCTTTTATTCTACTTCTTCTACTCTCCCAGATCCCTAACTCTCTAAGGCCCCATTCTCACACATTTTTCATATAGAACTGTAGTTGAATTTGCAAATGTGGTGGCAGAAAGGGGCTTGACCAATAGATTTAGGGCCTCCACCATCTACGAGACTAGTACCTATAGCATATAGGAGGTGCTCAAAAAATATTTATTGAATGAATGAACCCCATGTGTAAGATACATGAAAGTTGCCCCAGAGGAGCCAGACACTGAACTTCTGGGTTTTGGTACCTAATATTATTCTGAAACTCATGTTTAGAATAGGGACTTGCAGCCTCCATATTTTTTTTGGGTGGGGGGGGGTGAATAGGGTTTCATTCTGTCACCCAGGCTGGAGTGCAGTGGCACAATCACGCCTCACTGCAGCTGCAACCTCCCAGGGCTCAAGTGGTTCTCCCACCTCAGCCTCCTGGGTAGCTGAACTACAGGCACACTGCCACCACATCTGGCTAATTTTTGTATATTTTGTAGAGTCAGAGTTTTACTGTGTTGCACAGGCTGTCTCCAACTCCTGGGCTCAAGCTATTCACCTACCTCAGCTTCCCAAAGTGCTAGGATTACAGGCAAGAACCACTGCACCCAGCCAAATTTCTTGACTAGCTTTGTGAGCAGTGTACAACTTATTAGAGGAGGAACATCATTTTTGGTAGTAAATACCAGCTATTAGTATAGCCTAATGCAAGCCTTCTCAGAAACCTAGGGAACAGACGTAACTGATGTTCTTTTAATCAGTCTACCATCTAAATGTTTGCCAGCTACAGCATCGTTTTTAGCCTTGAGCATGTTACACATATTTCTTGGCAAGGAGAATTTATTTACATTTTGTCTTCTTACCATTATGCATTGTGGTTTGCAAGGCAGTATATTGAAGTTAGAAATGAATAAAATAATACAGATTTAATCAACCTCAATGACATACTAGCAAACCAAATTCAACAGCACATTGAAAGGATCATATAACCATGGGTATATGGGTTTGATCCCTGGGATGCAAGAATGGTTCAATATATGACACCAATTAATGTGATATACCACATTAACAGAATGAAGGATGAAAATCACGCTATCAACTCAATGAATGCAGAAAAAAGTGAAATCAAACTATCATTATACTCAATGGCAAAAAAAGAAAAAAAAAAAAGCTTTTCCCGTGAGATCAGGAACAAGGCAAATATGCTTATTCTCATTACTCTATTCATAATACTAGAAGTTCTGACCAGAGTAATTAGATAAGAAAAAGAAAATACACCCAAGAAAGGAAGGAAGTAAAATTTTTCCTACTTGCAGATGACATGATCTTATGTATAGAAATCCCTAAGAGCAATTAGATAAGAAAAAGAAAATACACCCAGAAAGGAAGAAGTAAAATTTTACCGATTTGAAGATGACATGATCTTATATATAGAAAACCCTAAAGACTCCACCAGAAAAACTGTTAAAATTAGGGAATGAATTCAGTAAAGTAGTAGGATACAAAAATCAATGTACAAAAATCAGTTACGTTTCTATATACAAGCCACAAACTATCTGAAAAGGGAATTAGGAAAACAGTCCCATTTATAATAACATCAAACAGAATAAAACACTTAAGAGTAAACTCGACTAAGATAATGATTGACTCATACACTGAAAACTATAAAAAATTAGTGAAAGAAATTAAAGACATAAACGAATGGAAAGACATCCTGTGCTTGTGGACTGGAAGACTTAACACAGTTTAAATATCCATGCTACCCAAAGTGATCTGTAAATTGAAAGCAATCCTTATCAAAATCCCAATGACTTTTTTAAATGGAAATAGAAAAAACAATTCTAAAATTCACATGGAGCCACAAAGGACTCTGAATAGCCAAAATGATCTTAAGAAGGAAAAACAAAACTGAATTTCTGATTTCAAAATATATTATAAAACAATAATTAAAACAGTGTGGAACTGGCAATAAAGACAGACATATAGACCAATGGAACCAAATATAAAGCCTAGAAATAAATCCATGCATATACAGTCAATTGATCTTTGACAAGGGTGCCAACAGTACACAATGGGGAAAGGATGGTCTGTTTAACAAATGGTGTTGGGAAAACCAGATATCAACATACAAAGAATGAAATTGAACCCTAATGTTACATTGTACACAAAAAAACTCAAAATGAGTCAAATACTTAAATATAAGACATGAAAGTATAAAACTGGAAGAAAACATAGTGGGAAAGTTATACGACCTTGGTCTTGGCAATGACTTCATGAATATCACACTGAAAGCACAGACAACAAATGCAAAAACAGACAAGTGGGACTATATCAAATTAAAATGCTTCTCCACAGCAAAGGAAACAATCCACAGAATAAAAGGCAACCTACAGAATAAGAGAAAATATTCACAAACCATATTTAAGACACAGTGCTAATTTCTAAAGCACATTATTTTATGCGAAGTGAAATAAGCCAGAAGGAGAAATATTGTCTGCTTCAGTTTACATGAGGTATCTAAACTAGCCAAACTCATAGAAACAGAGCAGAATGGTGGTTGCTAGGGGATGGAGGTAGGGGGAGGAGAAGGAAATGGGAAAATGCTAATTGTTAGACATAAAATTCCAGTAATGCAAGATAACTAAGTTCTAGAGATCTGCCGTCCAACATTGTGCCTATGGTTAGTATTGCGTTGCATACTTAAACATATGTTAAGAGGGTAGATCTCATGTTAAGTGTTTGTACAATAAAAATTTTTTAAAAAATTAAAGCAAAAAAAGAAGCAAAATAAATGAACTGTATATAACTGAAAAATATTCTAGTTCTCAAACTTCTGGGTAAAAGGTTAAAATGCTGCGTCCAGGGCTTTACCTCTTGAGATTCTGACTCAATCTGGGGTAGGGCCCTGGAATCTGCATTTTGACAAATCCAAGCATCTGATGCAGAAGCATGTTAAGCACTGATGTGCATGAAGGGGCCTTGTAAAACATACGCAGAAGAAAAGTCTAAGTTGTTAGTGAACTTTGCATAGTGATAGCTGACATTCATTCACCAGCTTCTGTGCCCCAGACTCATGATCTAGGTCACCATATTACCCTGTTTTCCAGATGAGGAAACTGAGACTTAGAAAACAGTAAATGGCAGAGCCACAATTCAATACAAGGTGGTCTGACACACCATCCACTCTCTTGACCGCATGTTATCTCTTCTACTACTAGTTGCCTTCAAGCGGATACTTCAGCAGCTGTAACTTGATGCTTCTGGGAATTCTACATAGCACTGCCACCTCTGCTATTATTCAGGTTTCAATATATTTATAGATGGAAGGATTTCAATGAATGAGAAATGAAGTTGGGATGTGAGAACCCTTAGGGGCACAGGCATGCATGTCCACAACACATTGCAAGCTTCCTGGTTGTGGGCTGAGCCTTGGGCAGGCAAAAATGTGGGTCTGATCCAGTCTAATACTTTTACATTCTTTGATTTATAAGTTGATTAAAGTTTTAGCCAATTCAGGAGGAAAAATATGAGAATAGAATGTTATTATTCAAATTGTTTGGTATTAGGTGACTTGGTGTGTTAGCACTGCTGAAGCAAACATAGATGAGACATTGGTTGATTGATGGAATTTTGACTAGTTATCAGATATTTGAGCACTATGAAAAACAATCATCTTTAACAATTACTGCCTTTTAAATGAATAAGCTAATATGAAAGTAACAAGTGAGACCTCAGTAGAGGCTGAGACAACTAACATAAATATGTAAGTTATGGTACAGATAAAAAGAATGACTGATTTACACAATTAAAAGCATTTTAATAATTTAAAATTTTCTGTTTAATAGGTTTTATAACACATTAAAGTATGTGGATTACTTAAAGAGACTCACTTCTCCCTTACTTCTTGATGTATTTTTTCCCTCTTTCTTCCTCTCTTTTTTCTATCTCTGTAATTGCCAGCACTTTAACGTAGAAAATAGGCTCATTCATCTTGTCTTCTAATGAGCTTTATACAGTATAAGAAAACCTACAGCCTGGAAAGGGGTATTAATGTTGAATCCTAAAAGCCCCAGCATTTTGTACGTTTGACTCTATCATTTTTTATCATGTAACGAAAGACATAAGCCAACAAAGTGTGCTATCTATAGAAAATACTTGTAACTGTTTTGTTAACCCAGGTTGACCCCTTTACATGTAATTTCAGGTTCAGAATCAGATCAAAGGCCCCAGTTTGGGTTATGTGTGAACTGTGACCTCTTCCATGGTCTCTGAGTTCCCTGAAGGAGAGGTCTAGGTCTTTTTCATTGTCATCTCTTCATGCCCAGCAAGCTGGGGATGAAGTTTGAGGATGAATTGCTTGTACTATGAGGAACTTGGGAGATCTGGGCAGCAACATATTTGCTAGTGAACTGGCACCTTGGCACCTGTGTTATCTTTTTACAGAGTCAGTGTGGTTTGCTGGAAAGGATACTAGATAGGAAGTCAGAAACTAGTTCTTTCTTCTTTGCTTATGTGACCTTAAGAAGCCCTCTTAATCCCTTCAGGCTAGAGTGTCCTCACAAAGTGTAATACTTGGGCTAACTAGTATTCTTTAGTTTCTTCCAGCTTTAAACATTTATGTTTAAAATAAAAGAAAATGTATCTACCATTTTTTTGTCTTTTCATTTTGAAATAATTTTGAACATGCAGAAAAGTTGAAAGAATCATACAAAATTGCTCCCATTTACCTTCATTCAAGTTCAATTGTTAAGATTTGCTCACACTCTATCTTTCCTCACTCACACACTCTCTCTCCTCACTCACACACGTAATTTTTGTTCTGAAACATTTATGAGTTGTAGATGTTGTGCCCCTTTACTCCCAAGTACTTCAGAATGCATTTCCTAAGTACAATGATGTTTTCTTACATCACCATGATGCATTTATCAAATTCAGGAGAGTAAACATTGATTTAATACTATTATCTAATAGCCCATATTTAAATTGTTCCAGTTGTCCCAATATTTTCCATATCAATTTTTCCCCAGTTCTAAGACTCAATCCAAGATTACATGTTGCATTTATTAACAGTTGTCATGTCTGTTTAGTCTCCTTTGTCCTGCACAACTTTGAGATTTTTGAAAATTAAAGGGCAATTTTTTGTAGAAAGTTTATTAATTTGAATTTGCCTGATGTTTCCTCATAAGATTCAAGTTATACCTTTTTATCAGGAATAGGACACTGAGATTGTGTTCTTCTCAGTGCATCACGTCAGGAGGCACATAGATCATGATGTTAAAAAAAATTAGTGTAAATTTCATGGGAGAAACCTTTTCCATTCTCACTGGATTTGAGCTCTGTCTACAAGATCATAAACAAATGGAAATTACCCAGGTACTGAAATTCTCTAGGTTAAGTAAACTGATTGCCTGTATATTTTAGTTTCTATCTAATTTTTTTGTGTTAGAAAGCCTTAATATAATGATTTCTGCACCCAACTCAAGAAACCTTAGTAAGTTTGAAAAGTATTTGAAAAGCATCATGAAGAGAATTCAGAGCCCATGTGATAGCATGATGGTTTTTCTGTAAGAAAGAAATCCCAAAGGTCACCTTGTTAACATTACACCAGTCAGGATTATGAAGGCTAAAGAGACAAACAGGGTCAAATAATGGTAGAACAATAACAAAAACACAACTCTCCTGACCTTTACTCCAATACTTTTTCACTACATTGTTGCTCTCATGAATCGCTATCTGAAACCAAATATGGCTTTTTAAAAAATTGCAGAAGGCAATTAGTCAATGACTGTATGCATTATGCCTAGTGTTCCATTATTGGAACGCCAGGCATGTGGAAGTTATTCATATCCTACTGCTCAAGGTCATTACCAAGGTCTGATTGGAAAAATTCAAAAAAATTGCAACCTCGGGCATAAATGGGTTAACCTATTTCATAGCACCCTCAGAATAGCACCATGGGCCAGTTGCAATGATGATGTCCCAATAAAAATAAAAATAACCTCCTTGGATTCATTGGGCCACTTTGGGACACTGTAGTGTTACTGCAGAGCAGTAGATGGCACTGTTAATATACATTGATTTCAGTATAAAATCTGGAAAAGGGAAGTAGTATTCCAGAGATTTACTATGTGGTTGTTCCAACTAAAGTCGTGATACTTCACTTATTCGGTGAAGTCCTGTCAAGTCTGTGATTGCTATGATACTTATTTTCATCTCCCCTAACCTGATTTGACCACGGAGGTTTTGTTTCTTGGCTTCTCCCACCCTCACATACAAATAATGTAACTTATAAACTTTGCTCTAAGAATTTAGTACTTCATTTGGTACTGGTAAGTCATTTATATTTACCTTACAATTAATATTAGGAGACCTGGGAGGATACAGGGTCTCTCTGATAATTTTATATATTTCTTAGCTAAAGAAATATTCTTTGGAACATTTCATACTTTTGATCTGTTTATATGTTTATATAGAAAGAAAATTTTAAGGCACTTATTTTTTCTGATATTTAATTTAGTTGCTGAAAATAAGCGGATGGTTATTTTACTTTTCATTTAGATAAAAAATCATGAATTATGTTTCATATTTCATGACATCACTGTTAATTTGGAATGAGTGGACAAGATATTTTATAACTCATGTGTAAGAAACCTAAAAAAAAATCTGCAAATAGCAACATCTCCATACTCGTTAATGAATTCAGGCCTTGATTATTTGCATTGAATGCAAACCTTTACTGGCTGATCCCATCATCTTTTAAACACCTCACTTAAATTATGCAGATAGAAATTGTATTCTGTCCCTTTATTTAAAAAAAAACCTGGGAGAAATGATTAAAACTATGTTTAACCAAATGCTTCAGATGAGAAAAATCATAATGAGATTATATTCAAATTTACCTCTTTTTTAAAAATAAAATCATTTAGTTTTCCATCTTAGGGTGAGAGAAGTTACACCTTCTAGAACCATGACATCATATGAAATGTTGACATCTATTATCAACCTAATTAACTATTTGCTGTTCAAATTGTGGTGAAAGTACATTGAGACTTCTTTTGTACTCTTATCGCTTGTTTAATACCAAATTGCCTGGCATCTGTGTATCAAGGCTTTGATCTAATACTCTCTCAGTTGTTGGCTCAGGCACAAGAGACTGCAGAGTACACAAAGCTGTTACTGCAGACTCCAGGGAAAAAGAGGCTGTTGATATACAGTCCTGATTAGCCAAGTCAGTCAATATTTACATGACGCAATGATAATGCCTTCTTTATGTTAGATTGTTATTTCACTGAAGCAAGTAGGAAACTTCCTTTTCAAGAGCCTGGTGTATTTTTCAGAAATTCTTTTTTTCCCTCTCAGGTACATATATGGCATATTTTCTTTCATCTCTCTCCATTTCCTTTCCTGCCTTCAACGTTTGATCACACGCAAATGCAACATAATGACACATATTCTTGAGGAGTCCCTATTTTTTAGGATTTATATGTGAAGGAATTTTGTGAAAGTTATGATCTTACCTATATCAAAATATCGGAATCAGAACTACCTTTTTCATTTTTCTGTACTTTAAATATAAAAACTGGTTGTTTTATTCCTATTTTCTATTCTCTAACTTGATTTGTAAACTCCACACACACTGATGTCTTGATTCTTTTCTAGCATAGACTTCAGGGTAGCCCATCTTTTAACATCACTTAAAGGTTAAAAGACATGAATCTTATAATATTCATATTTCAGTGGAGGCAATAGAAAGCTGTATTGAGCTCACATCAAAAGTTGAACATTTCTCCATTATGTTTTTTATTTCTATTTTAGAATTCTTGCCCTTTGCAATGGGGATTTTATATTCATAAGATTCTGTTTATACTTAGCAAATATTTCTAATCACATTCTATTATCTGAGATGCTCTTTCTCTCTCCAACCCTCTTTACGCTCTTGTCTTTTAATATCTGAAAGGGAATTGATGGTGATAAACAACCAGACTGGTATCTCCTTTAAAGTCATTTAGTCATTACTTATGAGCCAAGGACTGTGTTATTTGCTTGAGGGGACAAAAACAACAAGACACTGTCCCTGCCCTCTGAGGAGGAAAAGGCCATAGAAGTGCAGGAGCCGGATCACAGAGGGCCTTACAAAGAAGTTTGGGTTTTCTCTTAAAATAGTAAGGTGTCACAGCATTTTAAAATAGGAGGACCATAGCTGGATTTATAATTTGGAAAGACATGGCAGCAGGATAAAAGGGCAGAAGGGTGAGACTAGAAGTAGGAAGAATATAATTAGGAGATTGTATGAACAACTACACAAAGCGAATTGTTCTTAGCCTTTTGGGGCCATAAATCCCTTTTTAGACTAACATATATATGCACACATATAATTCACATATACAATCAGATGGTTCACAGATCTCTTAAAGCCCATGAATTCCAGGTAAGAACCCTTTGAATAAATAAGGGCATACATCAATGCACTAGCAGTGGAGATAGGGAATATCACAGATATGAGAGGTATAACAAATAATCTATATACTATATATTGATTGAATATGAGCAGTATAACAGATTGAATATGAGAGGTGAGGGATGGCAGAGTCTCAGATGACTCCCAAGATTTTAGTTATCTATGGTGACTAGGTAGATGGCAGAGCTTTCATCAAGACAAAGAATAGAAAGAAAGTAACATGTTATTGAGATTGTTGGAAAGCCTGTGGAATATTCTGGTGGAGGAATAAGGCTCTAGAGTTAAGTAGATGTGTCTGGGCTGAAAGTATTGATTTCGAATCCTGAGGCTGTAAGCAGCCATAGGTTGAGTTCACCTCATGAGATCATGTAGAGTAAGAAAGAGAGGGGCAGGCCATAATCCTTGGGCAACACCAACTTTGAAGGCTCCATCAAAGAAAGAGGAATGAACAAAGGAGACAGAGTTATAAAGAAAAACAAGAGTGAAGAGCCTTAGAATCCAAAAGGAGAAATAATATCCAGGAAGGCATGGGACACAGCATCAAATGTTTCAAGGACAAATAGGACAAATATCTCAAATATTTATTTGCATGTGACAGTTAGTTATTGATGATTCCCACCAGAAGAGTTTCAACAGAATTGGGCTGGGGTGAAGGTGATACGCCACACTACTGAAAGTCAAAGAGTGAGTGGGAGATGAGAAAGTGGCTATGGACTGTTCCTTCAAGGACATTGTGATGGTAAGATGAGTGATAGAGCAAAAAAATAAAGTACATACGCATGCATATGTATAGATGTAATATCAAATACAGTGTTGCTGGGTCAAAATACATGTACATTTTTAATATGGATAGGTATATATGATTGCCTCCTCCTAAAAGGTTATATCCATTCATTTCTATAACTCGGTATAGGAATATCTGGTTTTCTACCCCAACAGCTGTATATTAACATGCTTTCCAACTTTTTATTGTCTGATGGCAAAAACTCTTTAATTGGCTTTCTGATTGTTCACAGGGTTGCACATCTTCTATGTAATTTTTAGCTATTCATATTTGTTCATGTCTCACTTGTTTATAATCTTTGTCCATTTTCCTATTGAGTTTGCTATTTCATTGATTTGAAAGAACTCTTTACAATTATTATTTTTCCCCTGTAGACATTAAAATCATTTTCTTCCAGGCTGTGTTGTGTGTTTTAACTTTGTTCACAGTGTCTTTTTCACAACCATGTATGTTAATCTTTACCTTTATAAAAATGTTACAATATCTTCATTTTATTCCAGTGTTTAATAGATTATATATGGCTTCGTTTTATCTGAAATTTACGTGTGACAGGTAACACAGTGCACAAACTTTACTCTTGTGAAATAGTTACTTGATTTTGCCCATACCATGCATTAAATATCTACTCTTTTCCTGATGGTTTGAAATGCCACTTTTATTATATAACAAATTCTATATAGACAAGGGTCTGTTTTCAGATTTTGTATTTGTTCCATTAGTGTGTTTGCCTATTCCTGTACTATGTTTACACTGCTTTTAAAAATAGAGCTGCATAGGATGTTTGATATCTAGCAGGATACTTTTTCTTTCTCTCCTGCTCCTGGTCTGGGCTGTGTTTCTCTCTGGTCTTGTTCTTGTGACACTCTCCCCTTTGATTTTCTATCTTCTAGGAATCCTTGGAATCCCTTGCCTGCTGATGAAATTTTTATTTTCTAATATGCTCATTAAATTCATTCTTTTAAAATATCTGTCTCTTCATGGGTTGGAGCCAGGAGCGGATGCATGTGTTTTGTCTGCCATCTCGATCCACTTCCCCAGAGGGATGCTTGTAAAATAATTTACATGTGGCCAGTTGGTTGTCACCTTACAAAGCAAACAACATACAGCTGTGTGGGGATTAATTGTTAAGTAACCATTCTGTACTCTGGAAATCTTTTAATGATCAACAACAGTTTGATGTATGATAATACATTTTATAGGCCTCATTGTAAAGAAATGAATGTTGATACCCTAAAGTACTGATTCAGTATCTCTCAAAGTGTTTTCCCTTCAAATTAGTGTTTGTTGATACTCTGTGCTTGTCTCAGCTCGGGGATGATTTCTTAAAACAAATTAGGCGTTTTCTGGCAATAAGAAATTTCCTAAATGTGATATTTAACATTGGTGCCTAGAAATCATAAGCAGAAGTTTGATTTACTGTATTTTGTTTTTCTTTTGAGTGGGGAAAGAGGGTAGAGGAATCTTTTTTCTTCAAAAATAAAATTTTCCATTAAAGGAAGCTATTATATTGCCATATCAGCACTCAATTTATATTTGACACCTCTAGAGGTAACTGCCCTAAAGCTCATCTAATGACTAGATTGATACATTTCACTGAAAAATTGAGACTTTCTTGCTGACTGTGAAATGTAGAAACCTGAGTCATCATCACCATAAACTCATAGCAGATCTATAGTTACCTTTGAAAATAAAAGAGGATTACAGGACATTCTTGTTTTGATGATGAGCTCTGCTTTCTCATCCTCAAAAAATTTGATTATCATATTAAAATACTATTAATACAAAAATTATGCCACATGAAATGAGCATCCAAAGATTTCTAAATAAAATATGCACTGAAATTAATAAAAATTTCTAATAGGGTTATATGAGATTAACAAAGATTTCACAAATGGGAACACCTTTTTAATTCTTTCTACTTATTTTATGTACCTATTTATTTTACTTGGAAATACAGTGTTACAAACCTGGGAGCGGCTAAGACTGGCTAATCATTCTGGAAATTATTGCATAGCTCAGCAAAATATCCTAAAAATAATAGTATGCCTTACTTTTATGTCCAGGAACTTTTTATTATTTCTGACTTAGAAAACGTTTTTATTCCTAAACTTTTAATGCTAGTTGTACTTCTTTCCTTTGGTCACCATAAAGATTTCTATCACTTTCCTTAAAGAAAGGGAAATTAAATAAATGGGTATAACTCAATCTACTTTGGCCTTGTGTGTAAGCTAGAGTTTGGAGACAGAATAAATTGGACTATTTGCTAAAACGGGGTTTTAGGATTATTCAAGAGAAAACAATTTCATGTATGGCTTTTCACTCTGCTTAGTCTTTGATTGCGGATCCTACATTTATTACTGAGTAGTCAGTATGCTTACAACTGGGTATCCCAATGGCTAGGAGAGAATGTGAGTCTCTGGACAAACACTCCTGCTGAGCCAGAAATGCTGTCAGAATTTCCTCCAAGAGTGATCTCAGTGTTTGTCTTTATTCTGATTTCAATCACATGGTGATTTGTCAGGGCTTCATAAATGCAATTTAATCCTGTTCAGTTTCCAAGGAGGGGTGAACATGCAACAAAATGAATTAACTAGGCCAATCATAATCAAACACTGCAGAAAGCCAGGCAGACCCGCCGTATGCCAAGGGTGTTGCAAACAGGTCTCATCCTGCCTGGGAAAACTTGACACTCTGTCTGGTGCAGGGGTTGGGAGGGTAACTGAGGGAGGAAAGGAGGGAAGATATCCCTCAGGGAGGGAGCATCACTCCTCTCAGGAGATCTGTCCATATGACTTTCAACAAAGCACCACCAAATTGTCATTGTATTTTGTGAGGAGCTAAATTCTTCTGGAAATTAAGGAAAAAATTTGAAGCCACCATGAAGGTAGCCTTTTCCCTGTTATACCTTGGCTAAAAGTGACACTCCAATTCTTTGAGGATAATCTGTCCATCTAATAAAATGACATTGAATCTGGAGCAATCTTGATTGTTTTCTAAGCTCAAGCTAAGAAACGCTGCTTTCACAGGGCCACAGTACAGCATTAAGAACACAGTACTGATTACTTATGTGACCTTGGGTGAGTGACTTAACTTCAATGAGCTTTTGTTTTTCTCATTTATAAAATGGAGATAATACTTTCATGGTGTTGATGCTGAAATTAAGGGAGAAAACGAAAGAGCTTAGTAAACTGCATGGCATGTTATAAATTCTCAATAAAATTAACAATAATTAAGGTTATTGTTATTAGTATTAAAGCACTCAAAAATACCAAAACTTTTCTTCATGCAACAAATATTTATTGTGCATTTACTGTATGCCAAACTTGCCAAATACTGGAGATGAAAAATACCTTATTCAGTGACGAAAATAAGAATCTGCATTTCTGTTGTTGGCTACAGATGGCAATTTCTGCTTTCTAGCCTTACGTCTTTAAAAGAAAAAATTTTCCCATGCATCACTCACTTAGATCAACCCATTGCCACATTTTGTAGTGTTGAAGGCTAATATATTTTGGTAATGCTTAATTAACTATGGTAGCAACAAATAAAGAAATCCTAGTAATCTCCAATTAACTTTTGTCTCAAAATATGGGGAGTAGAGTTGTAATAGGATTACGGGGGGAAAAAAAGAAGGGGGCCAGTATTACATGCTGCTAAAGTGCTTTTGCATGGATTATTTTTATTTGTACCCCCCTCCACCCTTTAAATCTGATACATGCCAAGATTTTCATGTGCACAGCTGCCTCCTAATATGTGGTTTTGCTTCTGTGCAAGCATGGAATCCCCACTGCAGTTATGTTTATTGTGCATCTCCGGCAGCTGGAGCATGAATCACATCAGGCTGATGCATGTGTCACGCTCTTCACTCCCTCCCTCCAAGTGAGTGCACCACCAGGCCCACTTTCCTGGAAAATGTTCTTTGGAGCAGGGTGGATGGTGGGCCGGGGAATTGTCTAGGCTTCCCATTAATCTCAGAAGATGGGAGGGTAATCCCTTCACAAATATGGGATGGGGGCTGCTCTGAGGCTGGCAAATAATAAACAATGAAGGTTTCTTTTTTTTTTTCTTCTTTTAAATCCTGGGCTCCTCTAGCTCTTCTCTCTGTAGTCCTCAGCAATAACTTAGCCCTTGTCTTCCTCTCTGAAGGATTTAAATGGAATGACCTTAATTCTCGCTTTGTTTGCACTCTATCTCTTAAGGAGCTGCAATGAAGACCAAGACAAACAGTAGATTAACAGTGCTACCTTTTATAAGGCTGATTAGTTCCTAAAATATGCTGAAAGGAAACAAAACCAAAAAGAAAAAAGAGTGGAAAGAGGGGGTGAGACAGAAACCTTTGTCGGTGAGTTTGAAACGGCTCCATTTCTTTCATTAGTTGCAGATATTGACCTTCCGATGAAATATTTTCTTTGTGTGAGAAGGCTTTGCCAGAGTAGCAGTTATTAGGCAGGTGCCTGGTAAGTGTTTCTAAGCAAATACTACTTTGCTGCCTAATTTTGGTTTAAGGGGACAGTTGTATCATGGATGAATTCAGAAAACAGTTGATGATGGTTCATCTGCCACCCCTCAGAGCAGGGGCTATCAAGTGGTTGACTGTAACCAAATCAGAATTCCAAAGATGCTGTTCCTTGCGGAGTCATTAAGGAGAGCACAGCCTCTTAGAATCTCCTTCAGCACCTCTGGATTTCAAGGAATTTACAGAGAAACTTCCAAGACACCTCAGCTATATCCAAATGAAAGCCTAAGCATTATAGTTTGGTGGAGCTGAAAATGTGTCTCTGGAAAGAAAAAAAATCCTATGAAGCTACACAGAAAATATTTCTGGGCATCAGCTTGTTTCCTTTGAGGAATGGGAGGTTGTTCCTGAGACTGTTCAATTTAATTTAAAGTTAAATAAAAATGTGAAAGAACCAGGGTGCATTAGTTAGATGATCCACCTGCTTATAGTAATAGGATAATTCACATCCTCATTGTCAGAGCATAAAGGCTCCTGGTAAGGTCAGTCATTAAACTCAATATGTTTCATTCTTCGGTGCTGTCTCACTTAGATTCTCAGCACCACTTGTCTGCCCTTCTTTTCCACTATGCACCTATATTGCAAATTTAGTTCCATTAGGTAGATGCTTGCATCATTATGAAGCCTAATTCCATCATTTTCAAAGTGCCAAGCCATTTAAATATGGTACAGTCCTTGGTCATATTTAATCCAAACATTTACACACATCCAGCTCCTTATCTTTTTAAATAGGATGCAGGGCTTATTTTTAAATTACATCTCCATTCATGCTCCATAAAAGCATCAAGTAAAACTGTCCATGGGATTTACATTCTGGTCCACAGGTGCTGCTTCCATTTCCTGGCATGGCCATTAAATCCTAGCCTCGGCATAATTCTTGGCATGACACTCTTGTGTCGAGGCAAAAAAAGGAAAAACAGCCGTTTTTTTTTCCTCTCCCAGAAATTAAGCTGCACGGAAGAGCACTGTAGCTTTTGCTTTCATCCCTATATAAACCTAATTTAAAGAATATCTTAAAATAAGGCTCCCCAAAAAAGGGACATCAGTGGGACATTGAGGTGCTGGAAATAAAGCAAGAGCTTACTAAAAACTGCTATGTGCCTGACTTCTTTTATTGTATGTCAGTTGGATGTGCATCTATTTGTGGGAGGGTTTTGTTGATATAATGAGTCTTCCTGTGACCTCAGTGCCACAACTGTCACTACAGCATCCCAAAAGTCCCGAGTCATCCGTGATTCCCCGTAAACCCTTGGTATGGTCTATTCCACGAATTCCCTTTCCCCCCCCACAAGCTCATTCTATCAGTTTCTGGTCTCAGCTCTTAGATTCAGTCATATTACAAGTACACAGATGCCCCAATGCTATAGATGCCTTAGCTTACTTTCTTCAATGTCTATAGCAGTTACTGGTATCATAAGAAATCTCATCAATTTGGAAAGGCAGTTGGAACAAATTAGTGTTTGCTTAATTAAACCAACACATACACACACCCTGGTCTCCAACTACCTTGTCTCATTTTGTACTTAGAAACTCCTGATGGTACAGTGGGGGCTGCAGGGAGAGTCTGCATGAGATCTCCAAATGATCACCACTGTGCAATTGTCCTGGGTGCACTTCTCTGATAGGCTGCCATTTGTTCCCACTCACCTAGAGAGCTTGTGGATAGCCTCAGAGGGTTGTGCGCAAGTGTGCGTTTTAACAAATTTTCAGAAGTTGCCATGGGGAGAGAATAGAAAGAAAGCTCTTCAAAAAAGAAAATTATTTTCACAGCATCATCACTAGAAAAACACCCCTGCAATGGATATCTTTGAAGGTCGACTGTAATCTGAACTAATTGGGGAGGGAGGGGAAGAGCTTTCAGTTTTGCTCACCTTTTATAAGGGGTCTCAGAGAAGTGATCGGTAGCCAAAACGCTTCCTGCAAGGAGTGGTTTGGGCACTTTCTAAGCAAAGGGAAAGGCTCTTCCCGCTTCTTGTTCACGTCACTGAGAGAGGTCACACCTGCCCTCTTTTACTTGCCACTTCTGATTATTGGGAAGGTTCTGCTCCAAAAGTCATCTTTTGTGGTGAGGACATGAATCCTCTACCCAGTGTTGAAATGCTTGATGAGGAGGAGGGGTGGAAGCAGGGAGACTGAGCTGGAAAGCCTCAAGATCACAGCCAAGGAGCATTAGTGATAGGCCTTTACTGAAAATCAACCTCAATCTCTGTGAATGCACTACATTAAACCAATAACAGACAACAAGCTTGTGAATATTTGGCACTGTGATGAAATCGGCCGCAGCCCTTCCTCAGTGGGGAGGGAGAAAAGCCCAATCTAGGAAGTGCTGGTACTCCTCCCTGGAGTGTGTCTGTTGTGATTGCTAGCTGGTTTCCACAGATCCTTGCTGAATATTATGCCATTAAACAGTATGAAAGAAAATCAAAATATATGTTTACTGGGTACTAAATAGTAAGTGCCCTTTCAAATGCTCTTTAATGGCTAGGCTTTAAAGTCATCGTGGAGCACCCTCAGGAAGCGAGAGCAGCATGTTTCACAGATTTCTGCTGCTGTAAACCACCATGAGAGGCTGAACAAATGCGTGCTGAGATTTGTGAACACCCCACAACTCTGGACCCTTAAAGGCATATTCACAGAGAGAAAACAGCCTTCTGCCATATATATTCTTTAATGTATAATTTTAATTGAAAAATGGCTGATGGCTTCAGCTGAATTTTCTCAGATTGAATGACAATCAACGTCTGGTTCAGCATAATAGATATACTTCCTGGGGAGATAGGGAAAGGAATGTATGTTTCAATGGTGAGTTACAGTGAGCAGTGGCTAAACATGACAAAATACTGTGTGAAGATACAGATATAATCATTTTCATTTATAAACTAAGAACAGTCACACATCACTTAACAGGGATTTGTTCTGAGAAATGCGTTGTCAGGTGATTTAGTCACTGAGTGAGCATCAGACAGTGTGCTTATATAAACCTAGATGGCAGAGCCTACTACATATCTGGGCCATATGGTGTAGCCTATTGCTCCAAAATAATTATATTTTGATTTTCTTTCATACTGTTGAATGGCATACTACTCCCAGGCTATATGCTGTAGCCTGTGCCTCCTAGGCTACAAACTTGTACCCCATGTTTCTGTACTGACTACTGTAGGCAGTGGTAACACATTGGAAAGAATGTGTGTCACTAAACATAGAAAAGGTGCTACAATACTATGAGGGACATCATGACAGCTGTGATATCACTAGATAAGAATTTTTCAGCTCCATTATCTTATGGGACCACCATTGTATATGCTGTCCATTGTTGACTAAAACATTATGTGGCACATGATTGTACAGTTCTTGTCATTGCTTGTTCATTGTGTTTGTATTATGCTAAATGTACTAGTAGTCAAGGTGTGAGCAGACAGGGAACAGACTACAAAGTCCAGAAATAGACCAAAAACATAGTATAGTTTAGTATCTGATAAAGGGGGCACAAAAAAAGTCAGTGGTGGGAAAAGATGAATTATTCCATATTTGCTGATAGGATAACTATAGCCACTTGGAAATATCTAAAGTTGGATCAGTAAGTCATACCCACTAAAGGATAAAGTTTAAATATTAATATTAAATTTAAAAGAAAAAGAAAACATTCAAACACTAAAAATTCATCGGAAGGTTTCTTTATAACCTTGGAGTAGAGAAAGAAGCCATAAAGATGGATGTGACTGTATAAAAATCAGAACTGCGGCATCAAAAAAACTCCAGATGTGCAGTCAAAACACAGATAACAAATTGGGAAAGAATATTTGCAACTCATGACACAATCAAAGGAAAAATTTTCCAAACATATAAAGAGCTCCTAGAAATCGATGAGAAAACTATTAATACTCCAAAAGAAATATGGACAAAGAATTTAAGGAGAAGATTAACATGAAAAGAAATACAATTGTCTTACAACATATAAAAAGACATTGACATCACTAGTAACAGAAACTAAGTCAAACTCTAGAGTGCTACTATTTTTTACCTATGAGATTGGCTGAATTTCAAGAGTTTAATACTACCCTTTGTTGTCAAAGTATGTCGATGGGAGTATAAATTGGAATAACATCTACAGAGGGGCACTTAACAATTTGCATCAAAATTGGAATTGCAAATATATTTTAACCTAGAAATTTCACTTCTCCGATTTGATCTTTTATATATATTTACATACTTAAGAAATAACAAATGTACAATGTTCTTCATTATACAATTTTTGAGAACACACGAAATGTCCATCAATAGGGATTAAATGAATCATAGTGCATCCATACAATGGAATACTCTGCTGTTGTTAAAAAAAAAAAAAAAAAAAGTCTGTGCTCTGATATGAAAAGACAACCAAATATAGTGTTAAGTGAAAAGTGCAGAACTGAATAGTGTGCTACCATTTGTTTATGCAAGAGGCAAAATAAGAATTTTGGTATTTTGAAAAAATATTTTCACAAAGAAACTCTGGAAAACTATACAGAAACTAATAGTAGTTATGTAACAGTAGTTATATGTGGAGGAGTAAGAGAACTAGATGAATTTTAGGCATGGGAAGGAAAAATTCACAGTAAACCTTTAATCTTTTATTGTTTTCCAATCATATTTTACCAAATGTTCCCTACTTAAAACTGTATCATTAAAATAATTAAATGAAACAGCTAATATTAAATCATTTCAAAATAAAATTAAGCAAATAAAAAATTTATACAGAAAATAACTATACCACTACTTA
Source organism: Cacajao melanocephalus (assembly GCA_963573385.1). Lineage (NCBI taxonomy): Eukaryota > Metazoa > Chordata > Mammalia > Primates > Pitheciidae > Cacajao > Cacajao melanocephalus. The sequence goes on along the minus strand of CAUYLG010011754.1, from coordinate 30,729 downwards.
CCAAAGCAATGATGAAAGATGACTTAGAGCAATTTTGTTAAGAGCCACTATGAATTTGGTCCTTGTCTATGATATACCCCTTCACTCACCACTCACCATATCCATATGCTATATGCCATTGTTTTGTGGCTTAAAAATTGGGAAAATTGAAAAGTAAATTAAGGAGGGAGTTTATTTATTTTGATTAGCTTCAAAAACATTTTTTACCATTTGAAATAAGAAATCCTTCTTTGCTGTAATCTCTTATCTTTTCCTTAAAAAAACATTTCTACATTCCCAAAGTAGAAATTGACCTGAACACTATCTTACCACCAAAAGAAAGTTTGCCCAACTCTGAATTCTGCTTCAAATCTTAACTTCTAACATATCTTTAGGTTAAACAGAACATAAGGTTAAAGTCGCACAGCCTGGAGAATCAATGAGTTGATGCTGCAATTGTATAGTTTAAAACCATATTTACTTTAAATTGCAAAATGGTAGGTATTGTATGTGATGTTTAAGTCATAGCAATTGTTCTAGTAATAAATGTAATATTCAGCAGCATTTTTTATAGATTACTCACTTCATCATTAGTGCCATTTTTGCCTCTTTATAATAACGTGCACTTTCCTTTAGAAAGAGCTTGGTTATTTCTTTGGTTGGGCCTATTTGCTCCTTTTTTTATGTGAGATTTTTCAATACTATGAAATGATGCAGAGCAAAAAAGGTCCATCCACTTCACTTGTGTTGCCTCCCGCGTTACCTAAACCACAACAGAACAATGACAGACAACAGAGCTTTTCTCCTCTCTAACAATTCAGTCACCATGACAACCAGCAGAAGAACGTTGGGCCAGAAAAAAGCATTGAGCTTGAGGGACTAGACTAATCAAAAAATGGAATAACATGGCAACAATTACACTGATGAGTGAGAGGGAAGCTACGGTTGCATTCAGACACCTATGGCACTGCAGACTCAACGCATTCAGCATTTTGTGTTCAGTGTCTTGTGTTTTTGAGAGCAGGTAAATAGACAAGATCGAATTGTGTAACAGAATGTCAGTGCTCTAGTTAAATAGAAAATTCCTTTCCTTTGGCAGTGCTGCTTCAAGCACGTTGAAGAGGGTTTAGGGGAGATGAGGTTTTGAAGTGAAATGTGTAATAGATACAATATGAGTGCCACGAAGCAACGTTATTTAGTTTAAAAAAGTAAACTTGGGTATGCCCCCCCTTATTTTCAAATATATAGGCACCAATAAAGGGAGAGTGCTGCTGGTTTAGTGGCTGACACTGTCTGAAATCCAGCCTCATGTCAGCAACATACATGATTCTCTTCTGTTAACATGTTTCTGGGGTGGATTGATTCCTATAGACAAAATCAAGCACCATGATCTTAGGCCTTGTCGATTCTAATGCCTGGAGGAAGTTTAGCCCATCGTGATCGTTCTGTGGGTCAGATTACATGAGGACAGGAGTATAGCTGTGTCTCCTACTCATCTGCCTCCACAACTGCCTCCATTTACTTCTTTTAAAATGTTCTCCCCATTCCCGAGACTTTGGTATAATAGATGTGTATATCTCTTTAAAATGGTGTTTCTATTGGCATTCTGTCTTGATTGCAAGAATAGGCAGTTGGATTGTAAACAGGCTGTACAGACCTTGACCCTTGCCTCAGTTGCTCGGATTAAATTTTTCTCACAAATTTTGTAAGTATGTATTGTGCTTATATAATTTAGTGGCTATTTTGTGAATCACATTACATAGTTTTAATGAACAGGCAAATTTTTCTTTCCGTCCCCTAAACAGAAATATCCTAATTAGGCTTACTTTATTAAATCTGATAACTGATCACCTCTCCTCAATGAAAGTAAAAGGTATAAAATACCATCACTCTCAGGGAGAAATTGGAGGTGAGAGAAATGAGACCTAACCTTTTAAGTTACCCAGCAAAATTATTTGTGTTGGGATGGGGTTGTAAGGCCCAGTCTGCAGACTTTGAGCTAGTGCCCTCCCCTCAAACCCCAAACTATAGTTGTATCTCCAGTTGTTATCTGTTCTGTCACTTAGTACGTTTTCTTAGTCTAGTTATTTTGACATTCTATGACTCAGTTTACCTATCTATAAAATGGGCTTCTTTTTGTGCTATTGTTAAAAAGCGGGGGTGGAACAGAGAAGGAGAGGAGGCAGTTTACTTTGATCCTGTAAGTAAATGTTTCTTGATGGTGAAAAGTTTTCTTTATGAATGAATGAATTATTCTTTTTATTTTGATCTTGGTGTAACGACAAAAACTTCTAGCTAGGAATTCCTCATTAGAAAGGTGCTTTTAAGTTGACTTTCCTGGGTTACTTTTCCTTTTGTTCAGGTGAGAGGAATAGCATTCAGGTTAGTGACGTAAGAAAAAAATGTTTACTCATAGTTTGTCTACTTGTCAAAAAGAATTTGAGGCAAGGTATAAAGTTCTAAAAAACCAGATTAACAGAAGCTAAAAGACAATAAACATGAAGTGATAATTGAATAAAAATTCATATCAAGAAATCCTGGCAAAAAAAAAAAAGTGTAATTTCTAGCCCCACGGTATCCAACAGCTGGGCAGAGAAGAACCCTGCGGATTACAGAACCCTCCTTAACTAATCATAAAAATTGTGTTGTTTCTTTAAGGGAAATGACCTTTTCCTGGCCCTTAGCTCCTCCAGGTGGAGTCTGTCCGGAGAAGTGGTGTTTGGAGGTGGCCAAGGCATTGCCACAGGAGGCAGCTTTCAGTAGAATTGGGAACAGCCCTTCCCGGGGGAAGACTTGTCCTTCTGACTTTGGCTGATGAGCATTCTAAGTTGGGAGCAGAGGAGAATCATTCCTTTACCCTCTGTCATCAGAGGAAGGATAGAGAATAGAGGAAAGAAAGGGTAAAGAACATACTCTTCTGGGCTTGATGAGGAAATCCACATCCCTTGAAAGCAACTTAAAACAGTTTATTTGGAAATCACCATATACAGGAGGGCTTCAATTTGGCCAAGTATTCGTTCTTACCAAAGACCTTCTTGGTTTAGAAGTACAGCAGCTGATAATTGGATATTTGGAAGGGGCCCATCAGCTACAGTAGGCCTCCTCCCCAAAGAAGGCCAGTTTGAGCGGCTTCCAGGAGATTTTGTGTCAAATACGAATGAAAAATGAGGGTTCTCTATGAAATTATTGTGAAAAGGTGAGAAAACAGCTAAATCAGCTTTGTAGGAGATAAATAGTGATATCCTGAGTAGATTCACACTTTACAAAAGCCATATCTTCTTATTTTAGACAATATAAACGTGCTCATTCTTTCAATACAGTCTCCAATATTTTACTTTACTGCGAAGAAAATCTGCTTATCAGTCTTAACACCCTTCTCTGAGTTGCCAGATAAAAGACCACAGCAATTGGAAGAAATTTATCTTTAAAATGTTTCTATTATGCTTGGTGACAATGCAGTTTCCACCAAGGACTTCTCTAGTATGTTTTTTTCTCCTATGGATGAAGCAGGAATCAAAAAGGACTTTTTGCTTTGCCTCAGGAGAACAATATGGGCATGCAAACACTGAGCCTGGCATTGCATTAAGCTCTGAAAATGCTTTTGGGAACTGGTGGTGCCGTGCACATGCATCAATGCAAGGGTCTTTACATTCTAGGAAATCTATCACAGTATGACAATCTGTGCGAAGCTCCCAAACTGAGTTGTTCCTGTCTAGTTCTCCCTCTTTTATTTCCCACAAGTGGCCTCACACTTTCTGAAATATGTCTGTAGGGGAGGCAGTCACTAAGCGTTCAGACTTAGGGAAGAAGTCCATGGTTCAGTTCATTCATCTTTCCCCTTCTGCCCCTTCATTATAGGATAATGAGGTGGCCGCTTATGGGGTGTCTCCTGTGTGCAGGCACCAAGCGAGTCACTTCACTTATATCATTGCCCACCCTCACTGCAGCCCCGTAAAAACAAGTATTCTTATCCTGCCTGAAGTCATGTATTAACTTGGCATTCATTCAACACATTGTTGGAGGGGTTATGCTCTAGGCCGGCCAACACCGTTACAGCTGTTGAGGTACCAGTGATAAACAAGATATGTCCCTCTACGCAGAGATGAGAATGCTAACCAGCAAAAAAGTTGTGGGGACTGACAGAGGAAGAACAGAACCAGCGTGTGAAGCCGTTCATGATTCTGCAGCCCATACGATGCCTTCACACTGTGAAGCTGCTTTTGCCTGGTGCCATCTTCTGATTTGTGTTTCCTAAGGTTAATAGGGCTGATTTGGGGGCTCAAGGTAGTTTGCCACACATTTGCTGGATAATCTCAGAAAAGTTAACTTCTCTAGCATCAATTTAATCTGTAAAACAAGAATTGTAATACAAACTTCATAAGTATGCTGTGAGACCTAAATGAGATTGTGTGTGGAAGTCCCAGCACATAATAAGTGCTCAGTTAGCACCTTGGAAAAGAGGCAGTTATGAGTTCCGCTGCAGCAGACTTATAAGTACCTGCCCAGCAGCTCTGCATGGAACAAGAGCTCCTAGCACAGCACTTGAGCTCCTATAAGGGACAGACTGTCTCCTCAAGCAGCTCCCTGACCCCCATATACCCAAAGAGACACCTCATAAAGGAGAGCTCAGGCCGACATCTGGCAGGTACTCTGCTGGGATGAAGACAACAGAAGAAGAAACTGGCAACAACTCTTACTGTTCTGCAGCCCCCGCTTGTGATTCCCAGGCAAGCAGGGTCTGGAGTGGACCTCCAGCAGTCCTGCAGCAGAGAGGCCTGACTATTAGAAGGAAAACTAAGAAACAGAAATAACTTCATCATGGACAAAAAGGACGTCCACTCAGAGACCCCATCCGAAAGTCACCAACTACAAAGATGACAGGTAGATAAAGCCACCAAGATGGGAAGAAACCAGTGCAAAAAGGATGAAAACACCCAAAACCAGAATGTCTCTCCTCCTCCAAAGGATCACATCTCCTCACCAGCTAGGAATCAAAGATGGATGGAGAATGAATCTGATAAATTGACAGAAAAAGGCTTCAGAAGGTGGGTAATAATAAACTTCTCAGAGATAAAAGAACATGTGCTGACCCAATGCAAAGAAGCTAAGAATGTAGAAAAAAGGTTAGATGAGATGCTAACTGCAATAAACAGCTTAGAGAAGAATATAAACGACTTGATAGAGCTGAAAAACACAGCACGAGAACTTGGCAAAGCACATACAAGTTTCAATAGCTGAATTGACCAAGCAGAAGAAAGGATATCAGAGATTCAACATCAACTCAATGAAATAAAAATGAGAGGGCAATAGTAGAGAAAAAAGAGTGAAAAGAAATGAATAAAGCCTCCAAGAAATATGGGATTATGTGCAAAGACCTAATGTATGTTTGATAGGTGTACCTGAATGTGACAGAGAGAATTAATCCAAGCTGGAAAACATTCTTCAGGATATTATCCAGAACTTCCCAAACCTAGCAAGTCAGGCCAACATTCAAGTCCAGGAAATACAGAGAACACCGCAAAGATATTCCTCAAGAAGAGCAACCCCAAGGCACATAATCGTCAGATTCACCAGGGTTGAAATGAAGGAAAAAATGCTAAGGGCAGCCAGAGAAAAAGGTCAGGTTTCCCACAAAGGGAAGCCCATCAGACTCACAGCAGATCTCTCCACAGAAACCCTACAAACCAGAAGAGAGTGGGGACCAATATTCAACATCCTTAAAGAAAAGAACTTTCAACCTAGAATTTCCTATCCAGCCAAACTAAGCTTCATAAGTGAAAGAGAAAGAAAATCCTTTATGGACAAGCAATTGCTGAGAGATTTTGTCACAAGAAATCTTGTGATGAAAATCTTCCTTTCCTTGTTTAGCACTGCCTTACAAGAGCTCCTGAAAGAAGCACTAAACAAGGAAAGGAACAACCAGTACCAGCCACTCCAAAAACGTACCAAATGGTAAAGACCATCGACACAATGAAGAAACTGCATCAACTAATGGGTAAAACCACCAGCTAGCATCAAAACGGGAGGATCAAATTCACACATAACAATATTAACCTTAAATGTAAATGGCTAAATGCCCCAATCAAAAGACACAGACTGGCAAATTGGAAAGTCAAAACCCACTGGTGCGCTGTAGTCAGGAAACCCATCTCATGTGAAAGAACACACATAGGCTCAAATAAAGGGATGGAGGAAGATTTATCAAGCAAATGGAGGGCAAAGAAAAGCAGGAATTGGAATCCCAGTCTCCGATAAAATGGACTTTAAACCAAGGAAGATTAAAAGAGACAAAGAAGGGCATTACATAATGGTAAAAGGATCAATGCATCAAGAAGAGCTAACAATCCTAAGTATATACATACACACTCACTACAGGAGCACCCGGGTACATAAAGCAAGTTCTTAACTACCTACAAAGAGACTTAGACTCCCACACAATAATAGTGGGAGACTTTAACACTCCACTGTCAATATTAGACAGATCAATGAGACAAAATTAACAAGGATATCCAGGACTTGACCTCAGATCTGGACCAAGCAGACCTAATAGACATCTACAGAAATCTCCACCCCAAATCCACAGAATATACATTCTTCTCAGCACCGCATTACACCTACTCTAAAATTGACCATGTAATTGGAAGTAACTCACTCATCAGCAAATGCAAAAGAACAGAAATCATAACAAACAGTCTCTCAGACCACAGGGCAATCAAATTAGAACACAGAATTAAGAAACTAACTCAGAACCTACACAGCTTCATGGAACCTGAACAACTGGCTCCTGAATGTCAACTGGATAAACAATGAAATGAAGGCAGAAATAAAGATGTTCTTCAAAACCAACAAGAACAAAGACACAATGTACCAGAATCTCTGGGACACACTTAAAGCAGTGTCTAGAGGGAAATTTATAGCAATAAATGCCCACATGAGAAGCAAAGAAAGATCTACAATTGACATCCTATCATCAAAATTGAAAGAGCTAGAGAAGCAAGATCAAAAAAACTCAAAAGCTAGCAGAAGACAAGAAATAACTAAGATGAAAGCAGAACTGAAGGAGATAGAGACACAAAAAACCCTTCAAAAAAATCAGTAAGTGCAGGAGCTTGTTTTTTCTTGAAAAGATCAACAAAATAGACCACTAGCCAAATTAATAAAAAAGAAAAAGGAGAAGAATCAAATAGGTGCAATAAAAAACAATAAAGGAGATATCACCGCTGATTCCACAGAAATACAAACTACAATCAGAGATTACCACAAAAAACTATGCACATAAACTAGTAAACCTGGAAGAAATGGATAAATTCCTGGACACTTGCACACTCCCAAGCTGAAACCAGGAAGAAGTTGAAACCTTGAATAGACCAATAACAAGGGCCGAAGTTGAGGCAGCAATTAATAGCCTACCAACCCAAAAAAAGTCCAGGTCCAGCCAGCTTCACAGCTGAATTCCACCAGACATACAAAGAGAAGCTGGTATCATTCCTTCTGAAACTATTCCAAACAATACAAAAAAAAGGGAATCCTTCCCAAATTATATTAGGAGACCAACATCATCCTGATACCAAAACCCGGCAGAGACTCAACAAAAAAAAGAAAACTTCAGGCCAATATCCATGATGAATATAGATGCAAAAATCTTCAATAAAATACTGGCAAGCCAATTGCAACAGCACATCAAAATGCTTATCCATCACGATCAAGCAGGCTTCATTCCAGGGATGCAAGGCTGGTTCAACATATGTAGGTCTATAAATGTAATCCACCACATAAACAGAACCAAAGACAAAAACCACATGATTATCTCAATAGACACAGAGAAGGCCTTCAACAAAATTCAATAGCCTTTATGCTAAAAACTCACAATAAACTAGGTATTGAAGGAACATATCTCAAAATAATAAAAGCTATTTACGACAAACCTACAACCAGTATCATACTGAATGGGCAAAAACTGGAAGCATTCCCTTTGAAATCTGGCACTAGACAAGGATGCTCTCTTTCACCACTCCTATTCAATATAGTATTGGAAGTTCTAGCCGAAGCAATTAGGCAAAAAAAAAAAAAAAAAAAAAAGTCTCAGGATACAAAATCAATGTGCAGAAATCACAAGCATTTCTATACACCAATAACAGACTAAAAGAGAGCCAAATCAAGAACGAACTGCCATTCACAATTGCTACAAAAAGAATAAAATACCTAGGAATACAACTAACAAAGGATGTAAAGGATCTCTTCAAGGAGAACTACAAACCACTGCTCAAGGAAATAAGAGAGGATACAAACAGATGGAGAAACATTCCATGCTCATGGTTAGGAAGAATCAATATTGTGAAAATGGCCATACTGCCCAAAGTAATTTATACATTCAATGCTATCCCCATCTAGCTACCTACAACCTTCTTCACAGAACTGGAAAAAACCACCTTAAACTTCATATGGAACCAAAAGAGAGCCTGCATAGCCAAGTCAATTCTAAGCAAAGAGAACAAAGCTGGAGGCATCACGCTACCTGACTTCAAACTATACTACAAGTCTACAGTAATCAAAACAGCATGATACTGGTACCAAAACAGATATATAGACCAGTGGAACAGAACAGAGGCCTCGGAGGCAACACCACATCTACAACCATCTGATCTTTGACAAACCTGACAAAAACAAGCAACGGGAAAGGATTCCCTGTTTAAAAAATGGTGTTGGGAAAACTGGCAAGCCATGTGCAGAAAGCAGAAACTGGACCCCTTCCTGACACCTTACAGTAAAATTAACTCCAGATGGATTAAAGACTTAAACAGAAGACCTAACACCATAAAAACCCTAGAAGAAAACCTAGGTAAAACCATTCAGGACATAGGCATAGGCAAGGATTTCATGACTAAAATACCGAAAGCATTGGCAACAAAAGCCAAAATAGACAAATGGGATCTAATTAAACTCCAGAGCTTCTGCACAGCAAAAGAAAGAATCGTTAGAGTGAACAAGCAACCAACAGAATGGGAAAACATTTTTGCATTCTACCCATCTGACAAAGGGCTAATATCCAGAATCTACAAAGACCTAAAACAGATTTACAAGAAAAAGCAAACAAACCCACTCAAAAGTGTGCGAAGGATATGAACAGGCATTTTTCAAAAAAAGACATATATGAGGCCAACAAACACACGAAAAAATGCTCATCATCATCGATTATTAGAGAAATGCAAATCAAAACCACATTGAGAATTGAGATACCGCCTCACACCCGTTAGAATGGCAATCATTGAAAAATCTGGAGACAACAGATGCTGGAGAGGATGTGGAGAAATAGGAACACTTTTACACTGTTGGTGGGAGTGTAAACTAGTTCAATCATTGTGGAAGACAATGTGGTGCTCCCTCAAGGACCTAGAAATAGAAATTCCATTTGACCCAGCAATCCCATTACTGGGTATATATCCAAAGGATTATAAATCGTTCTGCTATAAGGACACATGCACATGAATGTTCATTGCAGCACAGTTTACAATAGCAAAGACCTGGAACCAACCCAAATACCCATTGACGATAGACTGGACAAGGAAAATGTGGCATATGTACACCATAGAATACTATGCAGCCACAAAGAATGATGAGTTCGTGTCCTTTTTAGGGACATGCATGAATCTGGAAACCATCATTCTCAGCAAACTGACACAAGAACAGAAAATCAAACTCTGCATGTTCTCACTCATAGTTGGGTGTTGAACAATGAGAACACATGGACACAGGGAGGGGAGCATCACCCACTGGGGTCTGTTGGGGGGTGCCAAGGGAGGGAGAGCAGGCGAATGGGGAGGTCGGGCAGGGATAACATGGGGAGAAATGCCAGATGTAGGTGGTGGGGGAATGGAGGCAGCAAACCACATTGCCATGTGTGTACCTATGCAACAATTCTGCATGATCTGCCCATGTACCCCAGAACCTAAGGTACAGTAATTAAAAAAAAAAAAAAGAATAGCAATTTACCTATTAAAAAAAAGTAAGTGCTCAGTTAATGTAAAACATTATCTTCTTCACTATGGTTCCCTCTTACACTGAGGGACCTCTCTGAGGCTCTTTGCTTTACCTGAAATAAAAATCTCTGCTTCCTACTCTGGCCGGCTTTGCCCCATAGGCAGTCAGAGTTTTTTCTCTGACCTAAGGTGGCACTTTTCATAATTTTGCTGTTCACACAAGGGCTCTGCAGGAACAAAGATGGAGAATTGTTATTACATTCAGGAGCATATTTATGACCTTACATAATAGTAAGTAGTAGAAAATAATGGTGCTAATCTATAAAAGGGGCATAATTTTCTGTAATGAACAAACAGACATTGCAAAATGTTTGAGGACAGTTGTGTTTCTCTTTCTCCTAAAGCCATTGTCCCAAGGCTTTTGCTTGGACCTGCCACAACAGGAAACAGGAAAGATGCATGAATAGGGAAGAGCGGTCCCAAGAAGAGGGCTGACAAATTTGAGTTTTAGCATCTGATTCCTAAGACACACACACGAGGAAATTATCACCCTCTGTTCCTATGTTTGTCTCTAGTTAGACTGGAGAACATATCAAAGAAATGACATAATCTTACACATCTTTCTCATTGTAGTGTCTTTCATGGTGCCTAGCATATAGGAAGTGCTCACTAAATATTGTAGAATGAATAAATTCATGTAAAGTGAGCCCACAAGTTTCATTTGTTTGTTGCTTTAAAGTTTACACATTTCTGCATTGCAAAACACCTACAAAAACACGTCAAAATGTAATGTGGAACAATGGTCATCTGTATGCTGAGATTTGGTGGTGTTTTTTCTTTGTGGTTTTAGAGTTTTCATAACAGCAATTGATATCAAGAAAAGATCTTCGACTTTACTTGTGAGGTGAAAGACATTGGCATTTCTAGACCAAGGAGTGACATAACATGCGCTGGAGCCTTGGAAAGTACAGTGCAATTGTGGTGGGCAGCACCGTCCTTGCCCTACTCTCTTCAGGCTCTAAACAGACATGGTTAACATGCCTTTGTAGTTCAAATCACGTAACTCTTTCATGGAGCTCTCAAAACTTCGGAGCCACTATTGCATTCAGCATTCCAATTAAGGGGCTGGGCATGACCAATTCCATTGGACAGGAGATCAGAAAGATTATGCCTTTGACTCAAGTTTAAAATCCTACTCCCTGCTCTCTTATAATCTAACCTTCTATCTCTTAGCTCAGAGTGACTTATTCCCCACCTTCCCCCTCTGTGCTAAATGCCTACTGATGTGAGCAATCAGCATGAGCCAGGGCACCTAATTATGTTTAGTTTACAAGCAATGTCATTCTTAATAGCTTCAGAAAGTTTCATTCTTTATCCTTTCCTCTGCCCCTAATGACTCTGGCAACTAATTGCTTTCAACAGTGATGTACATACTCGTATCTCTTCTTCACACATAGATGGGAAATAAAGGTATGTTTATAGTCTTTGAGCTCTGTTTGTTCCACGCTGGTCTGTGATGTTGCTATAAAGGTTATGAGTCACTGAAGAACAAATTCAAGCCAATCCTTCCCCCTGAGACCCCACAGCGTATTTTAAAAAAAATGCATGGTAAATTATCATGCCGTCATTGGGTATACACAGGAGGACAACTGTGTCTCCTAGTGCAAGTTCAATGACAAGGTGGTTGGTTATTTGGCTTCTTGGGTATCTCAGGCACAGGTATACCCCATACCCCTCCAGGCAATCACAAGACTCTTTCTCTGGTGAGAACTAATTCTTGAGAAGACAACACCCCAGATTAGGAGAAGTGAGAAGGCCTCACAGCATAAATAATTTATAAACTTAGTCTTGACTAGACTTTATACCTCCTTAAAGAAAATTAATGATAGCTTAAGTTAGATTCTCCAAAACATATAGATTATTTGGCAGTGAATTAGGTGATTGGGGGAGATAATTAATAATTAACTCTCCACAAATGAGTCAGCCAACAAAGGTATCTTTCCCAGGCATGTGCTTTTTCTTAGTTACCTCATGCCTGTGTCTAAGAGGCCATCAAGGAGTGACACTAATGATTGGCATGTAAGTCCCTGAAGAGATCTTTGGTCAGATGGTACCTTGGGGGTTGTCATATCCTATCCTAGAAGGGACTTCCTAATACAGCTTCTCACCTGACATCAGGAAGTTATCTTTCTGAACAGGCTTTTCACAAAGTCCGGAGTCAAGCCCCTGTCACTTTAGATACATTTTAAATATTATTCTGGAAAGTCTTTTTATTTTAATATGGGAATTATTGAGCTTGCTTACCTCATGGGCTGTTAGGAGATTTTAGTGGGTTGATTGATGGTCCCCTAAAAGATACACCCACCCAGAACCTCAGGATGTGTCCTAACTTGGAATAAAAGTCTCGTCGATTTAATTATGGTAGGGATCTCAAGATCAGTTCATTCTGGATTATCCAGGTGGCTTCTAAACCCAATGACAAGTGTCCTTAGTTGAGACAGAAAAGGAAAAGACAGACACAGATGAGACCACCACATAAAGAGAGACACGGAGATTGGGGTTATGCTGCCCCTAGTCAAGGAGCACCTGGAGCCACTGGAAGCTGGACAAGGGGGCAGATTCTCCCCCTGGACCTTCAGAGGGAACATGGCCCTCCCCACACCTTGATCTGAGTCTTTTGGCCTCCAGATCTATGGGAGAATACTTTTCTATTCGTTTAAGCCATGCAGTTTGTGGTAATTTGTTAAGCAGCCCTGGGAAACTAATACAAGTGCATTCTTCAAGGGTCATAGCTCTAAAGAGTGGCAGAGTGTTTCTGGTGGGATCTGTTCCGTAGCATCATTTTCTGGGAAGTGTGGATTTGGTTGCTTTGTTGGGGATCTATCTTCTGCTGGCACCCAATTAAGGATATCTGTGCTCAATCCCAAGAGGCCCAAAGTTCAGTACATGGCTGGTGGATTTTGGTTCAAGGCTGATAATGTACGCAATAAATTCTTCATGCAATTTTAAAATAAGTAAACAAATTGTTCCTAACGCCATTTTCACTGGGAGTTCAGCTTCTTGAACATGAGACAAGGAATACCAAAGGCATGAACAATAATTAACTCCTGATTGCAGTGCAGGGCCAAGAAGTCCTGTTTTGTTATCAGTTCTCTGAATCTGAGAGATTAAACATTTGATTAAGCATATTTCAGCAACAGAAACTACTGAAATGGCTTTTGAAGTATTTTAGTCACGTAGCTGTATATTTACCTTTACCCAATGAAACAACATCCTGTACTCTGCTCATTTGTTTATGTGCTTGAAGGCATTGGGTGTCCACATCTATTTATTCTGCCCTTTCTTGAATATGAAGGAAATGACTCAATTCAAGAACTATTTGACCGGTGCCTACTATGTGCTCTGTACACTGTTGGATGGGTTAGGACAGGAGGTTCCAAGTGCTTTCAGGTTAATCAAGGAAGGAGAGTGTCCAAGTAATCCATGTGTCAAAGATACTTGTACTACCCAAGAGAGACACCTGGAAATGTCCCCCTTTTTCTTTTGCAGCTCTTTCTTGGTTTATTTTCCAGGCCTCTACCTCCTCCTCTGCCAGCTCCTAAATAGAAGAGTTCCACAAGGTTTGAGTAGAGGCTTTTTTTCCCTTTATCTCTCTACCTGGGCAGGAAAGTTTATGCCCTCCAATGCTTTAGTTACTAATAAAATCCCCAAATATTCTTCTTCTGCCTAGAGCATTTCTCTGTGCTCTGAATTGCTATATACAACTGCTAAACATCTCTTGGATGGTGCATAGGCATCTCATACTCAACAGGCAGAAACAGAACTCATGATTTTTGACCGCTCACCTCAGACCTGACCATCTTTCAATGTTTCATTCCCAAGAATGACAGAAACCAAGGGGTTCTAAACCACTCTCGACCCTGTCAATTATTCCCTTTTAGTTTTTCTCAAATTTATCTGCTCATCTCCATTTCCACTGCTGACTCCTTGGTCTAATGTACATTACAACATGATCACAGGAGTGAGTTCCCCTTACCTTTGCCATATTCTATTGGTTAGAAGTCAGTCATGGGTCCTGCTCACGCTGAAGCAGATTATTCAGACACAAAACCAGGAAGCCAAGATCATGGCACCTTCTTAGAACTTAGCAACTGATTTATTTTTATCGTGTTTTTTTGGGATTGCAGAATAGCTTGTGTTCAAGGGATCTATGCTAAAGGGCTGACAGATCTGAACTACAACTCACTTCCTGAGAGAAACCCTCAATCCAAGAATTGAGTCCAATTTCATTCTTCAGGCTTACATAACACCATATACTTCTTTATAGCATTTATTGCAATTCCAGCTTAAAAAATAGTCATGTATGACTATTAGATCAATATATACATTTCCTACTTGTGAGCTATTTTGTTTGCCATATTACCGCCATATTACCGCCAGGCCTGAAACATTGTGAAAGCTCAAAGCTGTTTGTTAGATAAATAGAAGAGCCATGGAAGCTATATTTTGTTACTCTGTCTACCCTCACCCAGAAATCAGACAAGTCTCACGTCTGGGCTACTTACTTCATGGGCTGCTCCTCACCTCTACTGCCAGATTACTGGCCACAGTGCGGGGAAGAGGGGGGGAGGGGGGAAGGATGCTGACCTTGAATCTACCATCATGCAAACAGGCAAATCATGGTTTTTCAAGGTCTTAACCACAATAAGCATTCCAAATTGACCATACATGTTATAGGGAGTCAGGGATAGAGTTGTAACCTGGAACCACCAATAAAAGTTATAGCAGCTTATTTTTACCTTGTTTTCTGGGATTGCAAATTAGCTTATGTTCAAGGGATCTATGCTAAAGCATTGACAGAGGTAAGTTGATATGACTGTCTCATATGGGAATTATGGGCAGATTTATGTTTGAGCAATTTTAGAAAACAAATATCTGCTTGGTTACCTGTGAAGTGCCTGGATGGATTTTCACTTTTCTGAAAATGGGGTATTCCTTTTAGTGGCCTAATCGTGGCCACCATTCCTAATTGTGGATCCTTCCTAACTTGTTAGTGGAGGTGGTCACCATCATCACCTCTAACATCCCTGCGAATTATGAAGCATTTCGTTAGTACCAGGCCTGTACCAATCTCCTTACGTATGTTATCTCCTTTACTGATTACAATCCCTGCAAGTATCTAGTGCTCACCCTATTCACAGTGGTTCTCAAACTTCAACAGGCATCAGAATTACCTGGAGGGCTGTTGAAATGCACTTCTGGGTCCCACCCTCAGTTTCTGATTAGTAAATCTGGTGTGGGGCCTGAGAATGTGTATTTATAACAAGTTCCCAGGTGATACAGATGATGCTTCTGGTCTGGCAACCACATGTTAAGAGCTACTACTATATGCAGTATGTATTATCATTCTCCATTTTACTGATTGAAAAAACTGAGGTTAGAGAGATTAAGTAAGATCACATGGCCAGTAAGTTTTATAGCCAGAATCAAATCCAAGTTGGCTGACTCAACAATTACTAATACCACCAGCTCAAAAAAATTATCATAAGCTCGTGAGCAATGGCACAGAAATATGCCCATTGGAATAAATCAATCTTCAGGTAACTCCAAGCATTCTTGATCACTGTGGTTTAAGTAACTATTCACAGAGTCACATGTTAAATGATCATTAAGTTTCAGTATATTAAAATCTGAATAGTTAAGATGACAGTTTGAAAATCTTGATCAAGAAACAGAAATTCAAAAGGAATTTGAACAGGTTGACACAAGAAAATCTCATTTCTATAGAAGATGAAAATAGATTGGTGAAGATCAGACAAAAGTCTGAGCAGTCCTTTTCTTGCCGAGTGAGAACTATCTGGTGAGCAGAGAAAAACTCAGATCCACATCTGGTAACTTGAAGCTTTGAAGTGATAGAAACTGCACATCAGAGGTAAATTTAAAAGTCTGGCTTAAATATGACTTGGCCTGTTCTGTCTACACTGAGCGACTAGAAAGGGAATCGCTTTTCATTCCCATCTCCATTGCTCTCTTCTGGACTTCATCCCTGATTCTAGCATTATCCCAAAGTCTTCCACCTGGTTTTCCAGCCCCAGGCTTTCCTCACTCATGATAATCAAAAAAGTAGCAATTTTATCCTTCTTCAGTGTTTTTATATAATTTTTCTGAATCTATGAACTTACAGAGGCACATTCAAGATTCATCAAGACACAGTCCTTTTTCTTTGTCCTTCATGTCACCGCCCTCACTTTTCATTATTCCTTAATGAAACTTTTGCTCCTCCCAGTAAGCAAATCTGCTCTTCCTCAGCTTTAAATGTTTTATTTCTGCCTCTTTTTATTTCCTTTCTGCTCGCCAATTACTATAATTATCTACTTTCAAACCCAACTCAAAACCCCCTTCCCCCTACGCAATCTTTCATGATTGACTTTATTTAACTCTGGTATTACTCCTTGGCCTTTCTGGGCCAAGTTGGTACTAAATTAGTTTATAAATATTGAGAAGTTCTGTAAGTATTCTTCAGCTGTTCAATTATTGTTTTCTAACTCCTCTCCAGGAGGACTAGAAGCTCTTTGAGAGCAGAGATTATCTTTGTTCCTTTTGTTAAGTGCCCACTGGACCTCATTTATTCCTCCACTCTTTTTTCATATTTGCATTCAGCACTTTCCATGTGCCAGGCAGTGAGCCTGCCCTGGTGCTGTGAGTAGAAGTTTGCTTGCTTTCATAAGCCCTGCTCTGCACGGGGACCTTCTAATCCAGAGCTTTGCCATTTGGACTTTGCTAGTTGTGAGTGCCTTCCATTTATTTGCTGGAGAAGTTTGAAATACAGAACAGGTAAAAAGACAAGAGGAGCTTGCTGGGAAGTCGAAGTGTTTTTGTTGGGGGTGCTGGGTTGGAGAAGGACAGGTTAAGGATAGGCTTGTTGAGAAAGTGGAATTGAACTCTGTAACATTTCCCATCACGGACCTTTTGCCAAATAGTAAATGAAAGAAAGACTTCATTTCCAACAGCTTTGCCTAAGGTAGAGCAGAACCATTGTATTCTTAATAGGCAGAGGCTATAAGTAACTGAAATCAAAGAGTGACTTTCTGAATTCACCTAACTTGGAAGTTTGATGACTTCAAGTAACATCTTTGTTCCTGAGCCTCTTTCATCTGTAAAAAGTAGATGTTAGAACTGGCACATTAATTAACCTGCTGACCAATTCAGAAATTGAAAGTAAGTTCTTTGAACAACTATAAAATTGCCTATACAGACACTGACATTCTCTATGCATATCTGTAGATAGGACATTGTCTATATAGTAGAATGGTTATAAAGGCAAACAATTCAAAGCTCAGTTAGAAATTGGTTATATACATTAGAGTTGGTATATGTGTTAAAGCTAAGATATAGAAAACAGGGATGTAACAGAATTCTGCATTTTTGCTCATTCTGAACAATTTTTCCTGCAACCACAATGGTAAACCATCCCAGTATGATAGTGCTGGGAGATTTCAGTTCCTTCATTTATCTGTCCTGCTCTTTGGCTAGAATAGGTTGCTCTTTCCCTCTGAGAACAGCAAGAAGAGCCAGAGTTCCTGAGCTCTCTTCAATGATTTGTGTGTGTGTGTGTGTGTGTGTGTGTGTGTGTTATCTCTTGTTCTTAAGAGACAAGGTCTCGCTAATGTTAACCCAGACTGGACTAGAACTCCTGAGGTTGTGTGATGCGCCTGCCTCAACTTCCTGAGTGGCTGGGACTACAGGGGTGTGCCTCCATGGCCAGCCAGCTTTGGTTATTTTGTCCTGCATGAGGGGTACAAACACAAAGCTCACTGGAGGATGTCTTAGGAGTCAGAGTCAAGCAGTCCTCAGCACTCAGGGACTGAAAGTCAGGTAACCAGAACATAACTTGATAAAGAGAACTAGGAAATCTGTCTGAAATGTTTTCTCAGCATTCATCATTTCCCTTTCGCTCCTTTCTCCACTGTCTAGTTGGCCTTCTTCTCCTTTGTTTCCGCTAGTCTGAAACCACGCCAAAAGGGTGCTTGTATCCATCCGTGTCTCCTCCCCTCATTTCATTTCAGCTAGAGGAGCTTTCTCGACAATACTGCTTCCCTTCCCTAGGTCTCTTCATAGAACTCAACCGACAGGCAGTTCTCCTTCAGTTGTCCTCTCTCTCCCGCTTCCAAGACTAAGGGAAGAAGACAAAGCCCAGTGGTGACAGAGATGGGAGGGGCCGCCCCAGAAAGTAATGGGTTGAGGGATGTGGACAGCCTCACTTTCCCCATCATAGCCCCAAGCAGTGAGGAAAGTAACTATACAAGGCCCCCCAAATGACCTATACTACAAAGTCAAATACAGAGATAGAGAATAAAACTGATTACTAGGGGTAGGGTGGTGGGGAGGAAATGGGGAGACATAAGTCAGAGGATTCGAAGCAGCAGATCTAATGTACAACATGAGGACTCTAGTTAATAGTGTATTGTATTCAAAATTCTTGCCAAATGAACAGATTATACTTGCTCTTGCCATACACACACACAAATGAGTAACTATGTGAGATGATAGATATGCTAATTTGCTTCACTATAGTAACCATTTTATTCTATGTATCTCATAACATGTTGTATATCTTAAGTCACGCACACAATAAACATCTATTTTTTTTTTTGAGGTGGAGTCTCACTCCATCACCCAGGCTGGAGTGCAGTGGCATGATCTCAGCAACTTCTACCTCCCAGGCTGAAGCGATCCTCCCATCTCAGCCTCCCAAGTAGCTGGGTCAACAGGAGCACACTACCACAATCTGCTGTATTTTTTGTGGAGATTGGGTTTCACCATGTTGCCCAGGGTGGTTGTGAACTTGTGAGCTCAAGTTATCTGCTCGGCTTGGCTTCCTAAAGTGCTGGGATTACAGGCATGAGGCACCGCCCCTGGCCTAATAAAATTTATTTTTAAAAAAGGACCCATGGCAAATCATTTTTACAAATAAAATCTATAGTTGAGGTGCAGTATGGGGACAGCATTTTACTGAGTAATCTTGCAAAGAATATGTCATTAACAACACTAATCTTGTTCTTGACATACACCAGCAACAAATACAAAGAAAAATTTAGTCTCTTACTTTAATAGGTTCCAAGTATGCCACATCATATTTCTTGCCAAATAATTTATTAGTAAGAGGAGATGACTCTAGTAAGCTATAGACGTTGTACTGAATTAAAAAAATTATTGTTGAAAAATATTCTGTGGGGATTGAGGACAGAGGTGAAATAGGAAGAAACATGATGGAGCTTTCTGGGGTGAGCATAATGTTCTATATCTTGATAGGGAGTTGAGTTACATAAGTATAAGCATTTATGAAAACTGTATGTATACTTATTTGTGCATTTCACTGTTTATAAAGTTTACTTCAAAAAACAAACACTGAACTCTAATATGTATGCTGAACTACTTAGAGTGAAGTATACTGACTGCTGTTTACTTTGAAGTATTTCAAAAAAGCAAAATGGATAGAGGAATGTGTAATAAATTGGTATGTGATAAGGAGAGTATAGTCATTGTGTTAATGGTAAAATCTAGATGACAAGTAAACTGGTATCCGTTGTAAAATTCTTTAAACTTTGCTTTATGTTTGAAAATTTTAGTAAGATGTTGGTAAAAAATAATTGTTGTGCTATTATTAGAAAATCAAAAAATAACAAATGCTGGTGAGGCTATGGAGAAAAAGGAACACTCATACAGTGTTGGTGGGAGTGTAAATCAGTTCAACCATTGTGGAAGACAGTGTGGCGATTCCTCAAAGCCCTAAAGACAGAAATACCATTTGACACAGCAATTCTATTACTGGGTATATACCCAAAGGAATATAAATCATCCTGTTATAAAGACATATGCACGTGTATGTTCATTGCAACATTATTCATAATAGCAAAGACATGGAATCAACCTAAATGTCCATCAATGGTGGGCTGGATACAGAAAATGTGGTACCTATACACCATGGAATACTATGCATCCCTAAAAAAGAATGAGATCATGTTCTTTGCAGCAAGAGGCCATTATCCTCAGCAAACTAATGCAGGAACAGAAAATCAAACATCAAATGTTTTCACTCACAAGTGGGAGCTGAGCAATGAGAATATATGGCCACAGTGGGGGGAACAACACACTCTGGGGCCTGTGGAGGGGAGTTTGGGGAGGGAGAGCATTAGGAAAAATAACCAGTGAGTACCAGGCATAATGATTAAATAACTATGAATAACGAATTATGAATAATGAAATAATTATGGATGATAAAAGAATCTGTACACAAATCCCCATGACACAAGTTTACCTATGTAACAAACCTGGACATGTAACCCGGAGCTTAATCATAATAACGGTTTAAAATTTTTATGTCATTTGTCAGTCAACTACTGTCATTTTGGAATATCTCAATTATTCTGGCTACTGACCAAAACCAACATTATGTAGCTCATGGCAGTTTTTAATGTTGTATTTAAGAAACATCACCTGGCTTTGTGTAGCCTCTGTATGGAAGAACTCCTTATGGAAATGATGCCTTTCTTCCATTGTACATACATTGGTAGAGAATGCCAGTTTTGAGGTGGAGGAGAGCAACTTTCACAGGACTGACATACATTTCCTAATCACTACCACATTAATCAAATGTTACTTTCATCTGTTTGGGGTGTTTGTTATTTTCTTCTATGTAATATGAAAAATTTTCAAGGAGATAACATTTGAACTGGGCCTTGAAGGTTAAGTAGAAGCTCACCAAGCATCAAAACAAGGAAGGAAAAATGTATCTCTCTTGTCATACCTAGCAGAGTAAATGCTAGATAAATGTTTAGTCCAAGTTGTAAGAGCTGAAAAGGTCAAGTTCCTAAACAAACTGTAAAGGAACCAACCTGATTCAGGTAAACTGTCATTTCACTTGGTGATCAAATTTCAGTGAAAGATATTCTGAGACAGAGAAAAACTTGGAGGTCTTGCCAAGATTTGTTACCCTCCTGGGAGAAAAGAGATCCTGTGCCAGGAAGCCAAATATTGTGGTTTCCTTGATTTTCTTAAAATAAATATTTCCAGACTTAATCCATCCAAATAAATCAAAACAGTATCCCTGGGAGACCTCAAGTGGTACAATTCTTAGCCAACTTTTGGAAACCCCTTCTTGGAATGGTGTTCAATGCCTGCAACACTTCCCTTTGAATATCTTCAGAGAAGATAGACTTGATTTCTGAAACAAAAAAATTCACGAAGAGGCCTGGCTTGTTGAGTTCGACTAGTTATGGAAGGGAGTACAGCTATAAACTTACCCTGATTTTCTTAATATAAATTTATTGTTAAAATTAGAGCCTGGGCAATAGAACAAGAATCCCGTTCTCTCTCCCTCTTTCTCTTCCTCTTTCTTTCTCTCTTACATTCTTTTTTTTTCTTTCTTTCACTCTTTCTTTCCTCTCTTTTTCTTTCTTTCAAAAAAAATTAGAAGAATTTCAAAAATATCTTCAGCATCATGAGAATATATGTATAACCTCCTGAGGTGACTACTTTGAAGGACAAAGCTTACATAAAAACACACAGTCACACATAGAAGCATAAGCACACCTCCCTGCTGGCCAAGGTGGGCTTAGAGAGAAGAGGTGGTAACTCAGTGCTTATTACCCTACTTTGTCTTTTGAGAAGCACTGGCCTCTGAGGCAGTTTGCAATGGGTTCCATGACTTCCTCAGTGCCTGTTTCTACGAAAGCAGTTTCTGAGATGTGGCTATTTCATATTCGATGCTGCAGAAAAGCACAGAGGGGAGGGCAAGCTGTGCCCTGTGGGTGCATTAGAAATGGCCCAGAATCCAGCGAGAGAGAAAAAGCAACCATTCACCCCGTGACCCTGGAATTCACCCAGATCCAGCTGCCGCAGAACAGAGGGCAGGAGCCAGTCCTCAGGTGATGAAAGATAAAGGTGGAAAACGGAAACAGCCTGAATCATGCGTGCTAAACGGCATCCTGAAGTAGTGGCGAGACCGTATTGCGTAGGGAGGCTTGAAAGCAAAATGAGGTGTGGGATGAGTCACGGCCAGCACGCTGAAACTACAAGAAGGTGTGAGGGACAGTGTGGGTGGAAGAGGCGGAACGCGTGATCTGTGGGTAATGAGTTAGGTAACAAAAGAATAGGAGGAAATGATGGGCCTTGAGCCTTCGTGAATTCTCTCCTGCTATCTAAGACACTCTACTGTTATGAAATAACACTTTTCAGGGTCTAATTGCCTTGTGTTTTGGCACTTATGCTTCCTCTGACTTTTGGTTTACCTAGATTTATTCTCCTTCCCATCTGGCTCCCCAGACAGCAATTTACTTAATGCTTTGCATTTAAGTGACATCATCTGTTGTTTCCAGACAAATATCATGACAGCCTACACACCTTGAAGCACCACCACTGCCTCCTGTTTAGCACCACACTCTCTTATAACTAAACATTTACAAAAGTCACTCTCAGGCCCTTTTTTGGTTCTTTCTTTCCTTTTTCTCTCCCCTCCCTGCCCTGCAGGGTCAGCATTTAAAGTCACTACATTTCAAACACCAGAATTCGGGCCAGGCATCGTGGCTCACGCCTGTAATCCTCCCAATACTCTGGGAGGCAGAGGTGGGTGGATCACTTGAGGCCAGCAGTTTGAAACCAGCTGGCCAACATGGTGAAACCTTGTCTCTATTAAAAATACAGAAATAAGCCAGGTGTGGTGGCAGGTGCCTGTAATCCCAGCTACTTGGGAGGCTGAGGCAGAAGAGTCTTGAGCCTAGGAGAGAGAAGAGCAGTGAGCTGAGATCGTACCACGGCACTCCAGCCTAGGCGACAGAGCAAGATGTTGTCAAAAAACAAAAACAAAAACAAAAACAAAAACAGCCAACTAAACAAAAAACACCAGAACTTTAGTGGATGAACTCCAAAATAACTTGCCCTATCCCTGTTACTTTGTTCTGGGGAATTCTCTTCCTCATTTGTTTTTCTTCGAGAATATTGTTCCTTGCACACAGGCTGGCCCTCAGAAGTACTCAAATATGTCATGAATGAATGAATGAAGGAATTATCTCTTAGATAATACAAATCTTTTCAAGATGGCTTAACTTCCATTGGAGGCAGGGAGATAGATGACTTTCTAAAATCCCTTTAGTTGCTAGCCCTTGAACATGTAAAGACCCGCATTCAAAGGACTTTCCGAAAAGTGACACTGTAGTCCACTGTCAGCATCGTGGGAAGTGAGTTGAGGGAAGAAAAGCGTGTGTGGGTGTGCATGCGTGGTCACATGCGTGTGTCCCACCACATACACACACACAAATCTCTCCAACCATTCTTCACATCATTATGATATTTGACAAGCTTTTATAATCAACACAGACACATGGCTCTAGAGCATGCATGCTTTGTGAGGAATTGACTGCTTTGTGATAAGTGTAATGGCAACTCATGACAAGTTAAAGTCACGGATTATTTAATGCTGGAAGTAGGGTAATCTCAAGTAGGTCCTCAAATTATGGATAACAAAACACAGACCTGGTAGAGTAAAATGAGCTCTCAAATCCACACAAGAAGCCAATGGCAGAAGAAACTAGACTTCCGGGTTCCTGCATCTCAGTCCAGAGATCTTTGAGCAGCTCATGCATTTTAGGAGACTGTCACAGAGCAGTCAGTCTTTGGAAGTTCTCACAAAGAAGGAAGAACATTATGGACTGTTTTCTTTTCACATAAGAGGGCTTAGTTGGGGGGAAAAAACTAATAAAAAGAAAATCATGAAAAATACTTTTTTGAATTGTAAGCCAAGGACATGGACACTGAGTGATATCTGTGGGGACTACACAAGCATTAACAGAGTTTGGTGGCATCCTTTTTGCTTGTTAGATTATTTAGTATGCTTTGAGGTTAATTACAGCCTCCCTTGTAGCATTATGCTCCCTTGGGAAACGTCCTTCTTTAAATCCTGCTCAGTCACTACCTCACACAAGGAACAAAGACATGGATTTAATAAACACGTGGGGATTTGACTTAACTTGAAAAGGAAAATAAGTTTTAAAAGAATCTATCAACATGAAGCCAAAAAAAAAAAGCAATTTTTTTCACTATTATAGGTTCCCAACTTATTTTTAAAACCTGCTCCTCTTTTTATCTGTAATTACTTTTTAAAAAATTATCCCATAGGTAGACAATGTTGTTCTCATCTCTGTTGCTATAATATTGTAGCTGACCAGTTGGTGGAGCAATTACATTTCCATAACTCTTAATGGCTATTTTGCTTAGTTATTAGTAACTTAATTAGAATCAAGAAAGAGACTATTAGTATTCTAAGAAATAACCAAACTGATCACAAACTTTCAGGAAAAATGACAGAGACAAAATCACTTCAACAACATCCAGCTCATTGAAGACAACCTGTAATTAAATTAAAGTGGTAATTCCACTTATGGCAGCAGGAGAGCTCCCTCTTAACTCACCTTGGAGGGGTAAGCCCCATCCCAGCAAAGCCACACTTACAAGCAGGTATGGGTAAGAAATGGGAGAAGGTCAGCCCTAGGGCTCTAACTCCAGAGGGATAGGGCTAATGTAATTATAATTTTTAATGGCAAACCTGATAACCTTTTATAAAACCACACAGTACAGGCTTCAACGTAATTATTAGTCTCTTTGGCTTAAGCACTTTTCCTGGATAGACAGCCTTGGAAAACAGTTTGTTCAATCCCAGATTTCCTCAAAAATAATGGTTGAATGAGTGTTTGCCAATCCATCTCTAAGTCCCCCAAAATTGTTGTGGCTACTTATGTGTACTTAGAAAATATAAACTTTGGCCGTGCGTGGTGGCTCAAACCTGTAATCCCAGCACTTTGGGAGGCCAAGATGGGTGGATCAGGAGGTCAGGAGTTCAAGACCAGCCTGGCCAAGATGGTGAAACCTTGTATTTATTAAAACTATCAAAAAATTAGCCGGGCGTGGTATCATGTGCCTATAATCCCAGCTACTCGGGAGACTGAGTTGGAGAATTGCTTAAATGCGGGAGGCAGAGGTTGCAGTGAAATCGCACCACTGACTCTGGCCTGGGTGACAGAGGGAGACTCCTTTAAAAAATAAATAAATAAATAAATAAAAATAAAAAGGAAATTAAAGAAAATATAACCTTTGGCCAGGCGCAGTATCTCATGCCTGTAATCCCAGTGCTTTGGGAGGCTAAGGTGGGCAGAGCTCAGGAGTTCGAAACCAGCCTGGGCAACATGGCAAAACTCCATCTCTATTAAAAATACAAAAAATTAGCCAGGAGTGGTGGTGGGCACCTGTAATCCCAGCTACTTGGTAGGCTGAGGCAAGAGAATCACTTGAACCTGGGAAGTGGAGGTCGCAGTGAGCTGAGATCATGCCATTGCACTCCACCCTGGGCAACAGAGCGAGACTGTCTCAAAAAATAAAAATAACCATAATCCATGATATTTTAAATGAAAAAAATACAGGAATCAGTATAGATTATGTGGAAAAAAATCCTTTGAGTAGACAGAAGAACATAAAGAATCAACATACTAACAGTGGTCTATTAAACTTGAATAGTAAGAGTGATTTTTTTCTTGTATTTTCTTTGATTTTCAAAATTTTCTAAAATAAATATTCCTTGCTTAAAAATTATTTTCAAGTGTTGTTCAAAGTAGAAATTTATTCCAATAAACTTAAAGGAATGAATATGTGCATGGATATGTATAAATATATACACACTAGTATTATTGTTATGAATATAAGGCCATAAATAATTCAACTGTGCCTTTACGTGAATTTACATTTTGTTAATTGTAACAAACAGTGAATAGGTTTATAGAGATGGGCAAGGCAGTTTCCATTCTGGGCCAAGCACTGTTCTAGACAATGAGGTTAAAGCAGTAAGCAAAGTAGAGGTTGTTGCTTCCTGGGAACTTATATTTTATACTGGCAAGACTAATAAACATCAAAACTGTAGTACTTTAAATGACAGCAGTAATAAAGAAAATAAAGTAGAGAAGGCAAAGAATGCCTGGAAAGGGGAGGGGGAGGTCAGTTTCTGAAAGTGTTGCCAGGGAAAGCCTCTTTGATAAGGTGATACTGAAGTCAGACCTGAAATAACCATGAAGATATCCTGGGCAAGAGTTCCAGGCAGAGAGAACAGCAAGCTTAAGTCTATAAAACTGAAGCATGCCTGGTATGTCCCCAAAGCAACAAGGAGGCCGGTGTGGCTGGAGTAGAGTAGGGAGGGTGTAGGGGGAGGTACAGAAGGAGTTGGGGAGGTGAACTGAGAAATGAGGTTGGCAGCATAATCGATACTAGACCATGCGGAATCTAGACCATTCAGAGAACTTTGGCTTTTACTCTGAGAGGGAGGAAAAGTATGGGGTACAGGAGTGTCTTCATATGATTTTTAAAGCATTGCTCTGGCTGTTATATTGAGGAGTAGACTTTGGAGGGAGAAAACAGGGGCAGAGGAAGGAACATTAGTTAGGACTATTGCAGTAGTCCAGGAAAGTGACCATGAAAGTGGTGAGAACTGACATATATTCTGAACACATTTTGAAGGTAAAGGCAATGTAATTTGCTAACAGATTGAACATGGCACAAAAGAAAAAGAGGAATCAAACTTGACCTCAAAATTTTGTCAGAATAATCAGAGAATAGAACTGACATTCACTGAAGTGGGGAGGACTGTGGGAGGAACAAGCATGGTAAGGGTGAGGGAGAAATTAAGAGGTTTTAGACATATTGAGTGTGAGTTGCTTCTTAGGTATCCTAGTGGACATATCAGGTAGGCAGCTGGATTTGCAAGTGTCAAATTGAAGGGAGAAGTCTGGGCCGAGATATAAAATCAGTAGTTGTAAGCATGTAGATTTATTTGAAGCCATAAGATTGGCTACCACTAAGTGAGCGTGGTTAAACAAGAAGTCCAAGGACTATGCCCTGCAGGTTGAAGAGATGAAAAATAATCACCAAAAGAGACAGACGGGTAGAAGAAAAAATGAAACAAAACAATGAACAACCAAAAAAACAAAAACAAACAACAACACAGGAGAAAGTGAATAAAGTGTTTCCAGAAGGAAAAACTGAAATGTTACTAGTAAGACAAGTGAGATGAGAACTGGATTTTTAAGTGGGGAAATCGCTGGTGATTTGGCAAATGCAGTTTTGGTGGCATGCTGAAGAAAAAAAGCCTGTTTGGAGTGGGTTCAGGAGTAAATGAGAGTGATATCAGTGGGAATGATAAGGACTTTCAAAAAAATCCTACTCCATAGAATCAATGAGAATGTTGGCAAAATTGTCAAAACCAACTTTTTCAGGGTTCTAGAAATTAACCTGAGGCTTCCAACAATTTGAAGTACATTCATTCAAGAAGAGTCTGAATCTACAAACAGTGACCTTTGTGGTATTTTTACATGCCCTATTTTCTGTCTCCTTCTCCCCAACTCCATGGTAGCCTTGAAAACCAACATCCATACAATTATGGTGAGAACCAGAAGCCTAGCAGCCACTGGAGGGGAGAGAATGGATTCAGAGCTTCACTCCAAGACAACAGAAAGCTGTCATTATTTGACTGGTGTGGTAGTTCTTGGAAATTCTCACAGGGCTTGCCTTTGTTTGATCTAACTTGAATCTTGTTTAGTGCAAATAGTTGTTTCCCCAGTTAGGTTTGCAAAATAATCATTGGCAGTTGTTCAACACTGCAGCTTCTTGAGGTGGTGAAGAAAGCTGGGGCAAACAAGAAGTTAACCAAAAAACTAAGAGAGGAAAGCTGGGGAATGAGATGTTCATGGAGTTATTTGAAGAGGTCTGACATGTAATTGGCCCTTTGTTTCCACAGGTTTCACATCTGTAGATTCAGCCAAGCAAGGAGCAAAAATATTTGAAAAAATAATGGAGTAACAAAACAATAAAAATACAAATAAGCAAGCAAATGCAGAGAGATTTTGTCACCACTAGGCCTGCCATACAAGAGTGCCTGAAGGAAGCACTAAATATGGAAAGGAAGAACCAGCACCAGCCACTGCAGAAACATACCAAATTGTGAAGACCATTGATGAGATGAAGAGACTGCATCAACTAACAGGCAAAATAACCAGCTACCCATAATGACAGGAACAAATTTACAATAATAATATTAAACTTAAATGTAAACAGGCTAAATGCCCCAATTAAAAGGCACAGACTGGCAAATTGGATAGAATCAAGACCCACTGGTGTGCTGTATTCAGGAGACCCATCTCACATGCAAAGACACACATTGCTCAAAATAAAGGGATGGAGGCAGATTTACCAAGCAAATGGAAAGCAAAAAAAAAAAAAAAAAAAAGAAAAAGAAAGAAAAGGCAGGGGTTGCAATCCTACTCTCTGATAAAACAGACTTTAAACCAACAAAGATCGAAAAAGACGAAGAAGGGTATTACATAATGGTAAAGGGATCAATGCAACAAGAAGAGTGAACTATTCTAAATATATATGCACTCAATACAGGAGCACCCAGAGTCATAAAGTAAGTTCTCAGAGACCTACAGAGAGACTTAGACTCCCACATAATAACAGTAGGAGACTCTGACACCCCACTGTCAATATTAGACAGATCAACAAGACAGAAAATTAACAAGGATATTCAGGATTTGAACTCAGCTTTGGACCAAGCAGATCTAATAGACATCTACAGAACTCTCCACCCCAAATCAAGAGAATATATATTCTTCTCAGCACCACTTTGCACTTACTCTAAAATTGACCACATAATTAGAAGCAAAACACTCCTCAGCAAATGCAAAAGAATGGAAATCATAACAGTCTCTCAGACCACAGTGCAATCAAACAACTCAGGATTCAGAAACTCACTCAAAACCATACAACTACATGGAAACTGAACAACGTGCTTGTGAATGACTACTGGGTAAGTAACAAAATTAAGGCAGAAATAAATAAGTTCTTTGAAACTAATGAGAACAGAGACACAAGGTACCAGAATCTCTGGTACACAGCTAAAGCAGTGTTTAGAGGGAGATTTACAGAGCTAAATGCCCACAAGGGAAAGCAGGAATTATCTAAAATTGACACACCAGCATCACAATTAAAACAACCAGAGAAACAAGAGCAAACAAATTCAACAGCTAGCAGAAGACAAGAAATAACTAAGATCAGAGCAGAACTGAAGGAGATAGAGACACAAAAACCCCTCCAAAAAAAATCAGTGCATCCAGGAGCTGGTTTTTTTTGAAAAGATTAGCAAAATACATAGACCGCGAGCCAGACTAATAAAGCAGAGAGAAGAATCAAATAGACACAATACAATATGATAAAGAGGATATCACCACTGATCCCACAAAAATACAAACTATCATCAGAATACTATAAACACCTCTATGCCAATAAACTAGAAAATCTAAAAGAAATGGATAAATTCCTAGACAAACACTCTCCCAAGACAAAACCAGGAAGAAGTCGAATCCCTGAATAGACCAGTAAGAAGTTCTGATATTGAGGCAGTAATAGCATACCAACCAAAAACAGCCCAGAACTAGACTTATTCACAGCCAATTTTACCAGAGGTACAAAGAGGAGCTGGTACCATTTCTTCTGAAACGATTCCAAACAATAGAAAAAGACAGACTCTTCCCTAACTCATTATGAGGCCAGCATCATGGGGATACCAAAACCTGACAGACACAACAACAAAAAAAGAAAACTTCATGCCTATATCCCTGATGAACACTGATGTGAAAATCCTCAATGTAACACTGGCAAACCAAATCCAGCAGCACACCAAAAAGCCTATCCACCACAATCAAGTCAGCTTCATTCCTGGGATGCAAGGCTGGTTCAACATATGCAAATTAGTAAATGTAATCCATCACATAAACAGAACCAATGGCACAACCACACGATTGTCTCAGTAGATGCAGAAAAGGCCTTCAAGAGGATTTAACACTGCTTCATGCTAAAAACTCAATAAACTAGGTGTTGATGGAAAATATCTCAAAATAAGAGCTATTTATGACAAACTCACAGCCAATATCCTACTGAATGGGCAAAAGCTGGAAGCATTCCCTTTGAAAACCAGCATAAGAAAAGGATGCTCTCTCTCACCACTCCTATTCAACATAGTTTTGGAAGGTCTGGCCAGGGCAAACTGGCAAGAGAAAGAAATAAAGGTATTCAAATAGGAAGAGAAGAAATCAAACTGTCTGTTTGCAAATGACATGATTGTATATTTGGAAAATCCCATCATCTCAGCCCAAAAGCTCCTTAATCTAATAAGCAACTTCAGCAAGTCTCAGGATACAAAATCAATGTGCCAAACTCACAAGCATTCTTATAAACCAGTAATAGACAAAAGACAGCCAAATCATGAGTGGATTCCCATTCACAATTGTTACAAAGAGAATAAAATACCTAGGAATACAACTTGAAAGGGATGCGAAGGAACTCTTCAAAGAAAACCACAAACCACTACTCAAGGAAATAAGAGGGGACACAAACACATAGAAAAACATTTCATGCTGATAGATAGAAAGAATCAATCTCATGAACATGGTCATGCTGCCCAAAGTAACTTACAGATTCAATGCTATCCTCATCAAGCTACCATTGACTTTCTTCACAGAATTAGAAAAAAACTACTTTGTTGTTTTTTTTTTTTAATTTTTTGAAAGAAAGAAAAAGAGAGGAAAGAAAGTGAGAGTGAAAGAAAGAAAAAAAAGAATGTACGAGAGAAAGAAAGAGGAAGAGAAAGAGGGAGAGAGAACGGGATTCTTGTTCTATTGCCCAG
>CAUYLG010011752.1:0-20208 GCA_963573385.1 Cacajao melanocephalus | reverse complement strand
TGGATAAGCTTTTTGATGTGCTGTTGCAATTGGTTTGCCAGTATTTTATCGAAGATTTTTGCATCTATGTTCATCAAGGATATTGGTCTGAAGTTTTCTTTTCTTGTTGAGTCTCTGCTGGGCTTTGGTATCAGGATGATATTGGTCTCATAAAATGATTTGGGAAGGATTCCCTCTTTTTGTATTGTTTGGAATAGTTTCAGAAGGAGTGGTACCAGCTCCTCTTTGTATGTCTAGTAGAATTCGGCTATTAACCCATCTGGACCTGGGCTTTTTTTGGTTGGTAGGCTATTAATTGCTGCCTCAACTTCAGCCCTTGTTATTGGTCTATTCAGGGTTTCAACTTCTTCCTGGTTTAGACTTGGGAGGATTCAAGTGTCCAGGAATTTATCCATTTCTTCCAAGTTTACTGGTTTATGTGCAGAGAATTGTTTGTAGTAATCTCTGATGGTGGTTATTATTTCTGTGGAATCTGTGATGATATCCCCTTTATCATTTTTTATTGCATCTATTTGATTCTTCTCTCTTTTCTTTTTTATTAATCTGGCTAGTGGTCTATTTTGTTGATTGTTTCAAAAAACCAGTTCCTGGATTTATTGATTTTTTTGAAGGTTTTTTGTGTCCCTATCTCCTTCAGTTCTGCTCTGATCTTAGTTATTTCTTGTCTTCTGCTAGGTTTTGAGTTTTTTTTTGATCTTGATCCTCTAACTCTTTCAATTTTGACGATAGGGTGTCGATTTTAGATCTTTCCTTGGTTCTCAAGTGGGCATTTATTGCTATATATTTTCCTCTAGACACTGCTTTAAATGTGTCCCAGAGATTCTGTTATGTTGTGTCTTCATTCTCATCGGTTTCGAAGAACATCTTTATTTCTGCCTTCATTTCACTGTTTATCCAGTCAACATTCAAGAGCCAGTTGTTCAGTTTCCATGAAGCTGTGCTGTTCTGAATTACTTTCTGAATTCTGAGTTCTAACTTGATTGCACTGTGGTCTGAGAGACTGTTCGTTATGATTTCCATTCTTTTGCATTTGCTGAGGAGTGCTATACTTCCAATTAGGTGGTCAATTTTAGAGTAGGTGTGATGTGGTGCTGAGAAGAATGTATATTCTGTGGATTTGAGGTGGAGTGTTCTGTAGATGTCTATTAGGTTTGCTTGGTCCAGATCTGAGTTCAAGTCCTGAATATTCTTGTTAATTTTCTGTCTCATTGATCTGTCTAATATTGACAGTAGTGTTAAAGTCTCCAACTATTAATGTGTGGGAGTCTATGTCTCATTGTAAGTCATTAAGAACTTACTTTATGTATCTGGGTGCTCCCGTATAGAGTGCGTATATATTTAGGATCATTAGCTCTTCTTGTTGCATTGATCCTTTTACCATTATGTAATGCCCTTCTTTGTCTGTTTTGATCTTTGTTGGTTTAAAGTCTATTTTATCAGAGACTAGGATTGCAGCTCCTGCTTTTTTTTTTTTTCCCTCTCCATTTGCTTGGTAAATCTTCCTTCATCCCTTTATTTTGAGTCTGTGTGTATCCTTTCATGTAAGATGGGTTTCTTGGCTACAGCACACTGATGAGTTTTGGCTTTTTATCCAATTTGCCAGTGTGTGTCTTTTGATTGGGGCATTTAGCCCATTTACAATTAGGGTTAATATTGGTATGTGTGAATTTGATCCTGCCATTTTGATGATAGCTGGTTGTTTTGCCCATTAGTTGATGCAGTTTCTTCATTGCGTTGATGCTCTTTACCATTTGGTATGTTTTTGGAGTGGCTTGTACTGGTAGCTCCTTTCTATGTTTAGTGCTTCTTTCAGAAGGTCTTGTAAAGCAGGCCTGGTGGTGATGAAATCTCTCAGCAATTGCTTGTTCATGAAGGATTTTATTTCTCCTTCGCTTATGAAGCTTAGTTTGGCTGGATATGAAATTCTAGGTTGAAAGTTCTTTAAGGATGTTGAATATTGGCCCCTACTCTCTTCGGGCTTGTAGGGTTTCTGCTGAGAGATCTGCTGTGAGTCTGATGGGCTTCCCTTTGTGGGCGACCCGACCTTTCTCTCTGGCTGCCCTTAGCATTTTCTCCTTCATTTCAACCCTGGTAAATCTGATGATTATGTGCCTTGGGGTTGCTCTTCTTGAGGAATATCTTTGTCATGTTCTCTATATTTCCTGGACTTGAATATTGGCCTGCCTTGCTAGGTTGGGGAAGTTTTCCTGGATAATATCCTGAAGAGTGTTTTCCAGCTTGGATTCATTCTCTCTGTCACATTCAGGTACACCTATGAAACATAGATTTGGTGTCTTCACGTAATCCCATATTTCTTGGAGGCTTTGTTCATTTCTTTTTACTCTTTATTCTCTAATCTTTCCTTCTCATTTTATTTCATTGAGTTGATCTTCAATCTCTGATATGCTTTCTTTTGCTTGGTCGATTCTGCTATTGAAACTTGTGTATGCTTTGCGAAATTTTCATGTTGTGTTTTTCAGCTTCATCAATTCATTTATTGTCCTCTCTAAGCTGTTTATTCTCATTAGCATTTCATTAAACCTTTTTTCAATGTTCTTAGTTTCTTTGCATTTGGTTAGAACGTGTTCTTTTAGCTTAGAGAAGTTTGTTATTACCCATCTTCTGAAGCCTGTTTCTGTCAATTCATCAGATTCATTCTCCATCCAGCTTTGTTCCCTTGCTAGTGAGGAGCTGTGATCCCTTGGAGGAGGAGAGGCATTCTGGTTTTGGGTGTTTTCATCATTTTTTTGCTGGTTTCTTCCCACCTTTATGGATTTATTTACCTGTTGTCTTTGTAGTTGGTGACTTTCAGATGGGGTCTCTGAAGTGGATGTCCTGTTTGTTGATGAGGAATTTATTTCTTTCTGTTTCTTAGTTTTCCTTTTAACAGTCAGGTCCCTCTGCTGTAGGACTGCTGGAGGTCCACTCCAGACCCTGCTTGCCTGGGGATCACCTGCGGTGGCTGCAGAACAGTAAGGGTTGCTGCCAGTTTCTTCTCCTGCTATCTTTGTCTCAGGAGGATACCTGCCAGATATCAGTCTGAGCTCTCCTTTATGAGGTGACTTTGGATATATGGGGGTCAGGGAGCTGCTTGAGGAGACAGTCTGTCCTTTATTGGAACTCAAGTGCTGAGCTGTGAGCTCCATTGTTCCCTTCAGAGCTGCTGGGCAGGTAGGTTTAAGTCTGCTGCAGCTGAACTCATAACTGCCTTTTTTTCCCCAGGTGCTCTGTCCTAGGAAGGTAGCACTTTATTTGTAAGTTTCTGTCATGCTGCTGTCTTTTTTCAGGGATGCCCTTCCCAGTGAGGAGGCAGCCTAGTCACAGTCTGCCAGCAGAGGCATTGCTGAGCTGCTGTGGGCTCCGTCCAGCTGCCATTTGAACTTCCCTGCAGTCCTGTTTATAGGGGTATAGTTAGAACTGCCTCAGCAATGGCAGCCTGCCTCTGTAGTGGCGGATTCTCTCTGTAATGGTGGACTGTTTTGGCAATGGCGGGCTGCCTCGGCAATGGCGGGCTGCCTCAGTAATGGCGGATAGCCTTGGCAATGGCGGACTGCCTCGGCAATGGCGGACTACTTCGGTAGTAGTGGACAGCCTCGCCAATGGCAGACACCCCTCCCCAACAAAGCTGGACCGTCCCGGGTTCAGCTGTGCTTGATGTGAAACTCTCAATCCAGAGTGTTTCAGATTGCTGGTCTTTGTGGAGGTGGGACCGGCTGAGACTGATTACCTGGCTCTCTGCCTCAGACCACTATTTTTTTCCAGTTGAATGGGCAACTCTGTGTCCCAGGCGTTCTCTTCGCCAGTTGAAAAGGCACCCAAATGGTGTGAGATTTTATGCAGAGACCCACTGCGCCAGCTGAAACAGCCACACTGGAGACTTGTCACGCTTTTCCGCCCAGGAATCTCCTGGCCTGGCTCCCTGTTTCAGTCCCCTTTTTATCAGTTGAATGGGTGACTCTGCCTCCCAGGCACTCCAGTCACCAACTGAAATGGCGCCTGGACCCATGTGAGTTCTTCCTGTGGAAACCTGCCTTGCTGGCCGAAACAGCTGCACTGGAGACCTGTGGCGCTCCTTTGCCTGGGAATCTCCCGGTCTGTGGGCAATAAAAATCCATCTGGAAATGCAGCGATCACTCACCCTCTGTGCTTTCACTGGGAGCTGCAATCCAGAGCTGTTCCTACTTGGCCATCTTGGATCCCGCTCTCCATTGTGTTATTCTTGTGCATTTACATAGTCATAGCTTAGCTCCCACTTATGAGTGAGAACATACAATGTTTGGTTTTCCATTCTGGAGTTATTTTACTTAGAATAATAGTCTTCAATCTCACCCAGGTCACTGTGAACGCCATTAATTCATTCCTTTTTATGACTGAGTAGTATTCCATCATATATAAATATACCACAGTTTCTTTATCCACGCATTGATTGATGGGCATTTGGGTTCATTCCATGTTTTTGCAGCTGCTAGTTGTGCTGCTGTAAACATGCGTGTGCAAGTATCTTTTTAGTATGATGACTTCTTTTCCTCTGGGTAGATAGCCATTAGTGGGATTGCTGGATCAAATAAAACTAGTTCTACTTTTAGTTCCTTAAGGAATCTCCACACTGTTTTTCACAGTGGTTGTACTAGTTTATAATCCTACCAGCAGTGTACAAGTGTTTACTGTTCACCAAATCCATGCCAACATCTACTATTTTTTGATTTTTTAATTATGGCCATTCTTGCAGGAATAAGGTGGTATTGCATAATGGTTTTAGTTTGCATTTCCCTGATCATTAGTGATGTTGACCATTTTTTCATATGTTTGTTGGCCATTTGTTTATCTTCTTTTGAGAATTTTCTGTTCATGTCCTTACCCCATTTTCTGGTGGGATTTTTTTTCTTGTTGATTTGTTTGAGCTCATTTGTAGATTCTGGATATTAGTTATTTGTCAGGTGTAAGATTGTGAAGATTTTTTCACAATCTATGGGTTGTCTCTCTACTCTGCTGACTGTTCTTTTGCTGTGAAAAAGCTCTTTAATTTAATTAAGTCCCAGCAATTTATCTTTGTATTTATTGCATTTGCTTTTGGGTTTTTGGTCATGATATCCTTGCCTAAGTCAATGTCTGGAAGGGTTTTTCCAATGTTATCTTCTAGAATTTTTATAGTTTCAAGTCATAGATTTAAGTCCTTAATCCATCTTGAGTTGATTTGTGTATAAGGTGAGAGATGAGGATCCAGTTTCATTCTCCCACATGTGGCTAGCCAGTTATCCCAGCAACATTGTTGGAAAGGGTGTCATTTCCCCACTTTATGTTTTTGATTGCTTTGTCAAAGATCAGTTGGCTGTAAATATTTGGGTTTATTTCTGGGTGTTCTATTCTGTTCCATTGGTCAATGTACCTATTTTTATACCAGTACCATGCTGTTTTGGTGACTATTGCCTTATAGTATAGTTTGAAATCAGGTAATGTGATGCCTCCAGATTTGTTCTTTTTGCTTAGTCTTGGTTTGGCTGTGCAGGCTCTTTTTTGATTCCATATTAATTTTAGAATGATTTTATTCTAATTCTTGAAGAATGATGGTAGTATTTTGATGGGAATTACATTAAATTTGTAGATGGCTTTTGGCAGTATGGTCATTTTTACAATATTGATTCTACCCATACATGAACATGGGATGTGTTTCCATTTGTTTGTGTCATCTATGATTTCTTTCAGCAGTGTTTTGTCGTTTTCCTTGTAGAGGTCTTTCGCCTCCTTGGTTAAGTATATTCCTAAGCTTTTTTTGTTTGTTTTTGTTTTTGCAGCTATTGTAAAAGGGATTGAGTTCTTGATCTGATTCTCAGCTTGTTCGCTGTTGATGTATAGAAGAGCTACTGATTTGTGTACATTAATTTTGTATCTGGAAACTTTGCTAAGTTCTTTGATCAGTTCTAGGAGCTTTCCAGAGGAGTCTTTAGTGTTTTCTAGGTAAACAATCATATCATCAGCAAACAGTGTCAGTTTGACTTCCTCTTTAGCAATTTGGATGCCCTCTATTTCTTTCTCTTCTCTGATTGCTCTGGCTAGGACTTTCAGTACTATGTTGAAGAGGAGTGGTGAGAGTAGGCCTCCTTGTCTTGTTCCAGTTCTCAGAGGGAATGCTTTCAACTTTTCCCCATTCAGTGTTATGTTGGCAGAGGATTTGTCATAGACGGCTTTTATTACATTGAAGTAAGTCCCTTATATCCCGATTTTGCTGAGAGTTTTAATTATAAAGCGATGCTGGATTTTTTTCGAGTGCTTTTTCTGCATCTGTTGAGATAATCATGTGATTTTTGTTTTGAATTCTGTTTACGTGATATATCACATTTATTGGCTAACATATGTTAAATCATCCCTGCATCCCTGGTATGAAACCCACTTGATCATGGTGAATTATATTTTGATATGTTGTTGGATTCGGTTATCTAGTATTTTGTTAAAGATTTGTTAAGAAAAATCTATGTTCATCAGGGATATTGGTCTGTAGTTTTCTTTTTTGGTTTTGTCCTTTCCTGGTTTTGGTATTAGGGTGATACTGGCTTCAAAGAATAATTTAGAGAGGCTAGACTTCTTTTTTTGTGTGTGTGTGTGGAATAGTGTCAATAGGATTGGCAACAATTCTTCTTTGAATGTAGAATTCTGCTGTGACTCCATCTGGTCCTGGACCTTTTTGTTGTTGGTGGTGGTAATTTTTAAATTACCATTTCAATCTCACTGCCTGTTATTGATCTGTTCAGGGTATCTAATTCTTTCTGATTTAAGCTAAGAAGGTTATATCTTTCCAAGAATTTATTTATCTCTTCTAGGTTTTCTAGTTTATGTGCATAAAGGTGTTCATAGTAGCCTTGAATGATCTTTTGTATTTCTGTGGTGTCAGTTGCTTATATCTCCCATTTCATTTCTTCCTGAGCTTTTTGATATTCTCTTTTTTTCTTGGTTAATTTTGCTAATGGTCTATCAGTTTTATTTATCTTTTCAAAGAACCAGCTTTTTGTTTTATATTTTGTATTTTCTTTTGTTTCCATTTTATTTAGTTCTGCTCTGATCTTGGTTATTTCCTTTCTTCTGCTGGTTTGGGTTTGGTTTGTTCTTGTTTCTCTAGTTCTTTGGGTATGACTTTAGATTTGTCTGTGCTCTTTCAGACTTTTTAATGTAGGTGTTTAGGGCTATGAACTTTCCTCTTAGCCCTGCCTTTGCTGTGTCCCAGAGGTTTTGGTAGGTTGTGTCACTATTGCCATTCAGTTCAAAGAATTTTTAAATTTCCATCTTGATTTCATTTTGACCCAATGATCATACAGGAAAAGGTTATTTAATTTCCATGCATTTGCATGGTTTTGGAGGTTTCTTTTAAAGTTGATTTCTACTTTTATCCCACTGTGGTCTGAGAGAGTGCTTGATATAATTTCAGTTTTA
Source organism: Cacajao melanocephalus (assembly GCA_963573385.1). NCBI lineage: Eukaryota > Metazoa > Chordata > Mammalia > Primates > Pitheciidae > Cacajao > Cacajao melanocephalus. The sequence goes on along the minus strand of CAUYLG010011752.1, from coordinate 12,786 downwards.
AATTTATTGAGGCTTGTTTTGTGCTGGCCTATCTTAGAGAAATTTCCATTTGAGCTGTTAAATAGAATGTATATTCTGAGGTTGAAAAATGTTCTGTATATATCTGTTAAGTCCATTTGTTCCAGGGTATAATTTAAATCCATTGCTTCTTTGTTGCCTTTCTTTCTTAATTACCTCTAGTGCTGTCTGTGGAGTATTGAAGTCCCCCACTATTATTGTGTTGCTGTCTATCTCATTTCTTAGGTCTAGTAGTAATTGCTTTATAAATTTGGGAGCTCCAGTGTTAGGTGTATATATGTTTAGGATTGTGATATTTTCCTGTTAGACAAGGCCACTTATCATTATATAATATCTCTGTTTTTTTTTTTTTTTAACTGCTATTGCTTTAAAGTTTGTTTTGTCTGATATAAGAATAGCTACTCCTGCTCACTTTTGGTGTCCATTTGCATTAAATATCTTTTTCCACCCCTTTACCTTAAGTTTGTGTGAGTCCTTATGTATCAGGTGAGTCTTTTGAAGGCAGTAGATAGTTGGTTGGTGAATTCTTATCCGGTCTGCAATCCTGTATCTTTTAAGTAGAGCATTTAAGCCATTTACATTCAATGTTAATATTGAGATGTAAGGTACCATTCCATTCATTTTGCTACTTGTTGACTGTATACCGTGGTTTTTGTTTCTTAAATTGTATTTTTGTTTTTAGGTCCTGTGATATTTATGCTTTAAAGAGGTTCTGTTTTGATGTGTTTCCAGGATTTGTTTCAAGATTTATAACTCCTTTTAGCAGTTCTTACACTGGTGACTTGGTAGAGGCAAATTCTCTCAGCATTTGTTTGTCTGAAAAAGACTGTATCTTTCCTTCATATATGAAGCTTAGTTTCACTGGATACAAAATTCTTGGCTGATAATTGTTTTGTTTAAGGATGCTGAAGATAGGGCCCCAATCCCTTCTAGTTTGCAGGGTTTCTGCTGAGAAATCTGCTGTTAATCTGACAGGTTTCCTTTATAGGTTACCTGGTGCTTTTATCTCACAGCTTTTAAGATTCTTTTGTCTTAACTTTAGATAACATAATGACAATGTGCCTAGGCAAAGATCTTTTGCAATGAATTTCTCAGGTATTCTTTGTGCTTCTTGTATTTGGATGTCTATGTCTCTAGCAAGGCCGAGGAAGTTTTCCTTGATTATTCCCCCAAATACGTTTTCTGAACTTTTAGATTTCTCTTCTTCCTCAGAAACACTGATTATTCTTAGGTTTCGTTGTTTAACATAATCCCAGATTTCTTGGAGGCTTTGTTCATATTTTCTTACTCTTTCTTGTTGTTGTTGTTGGATTGGGTTAGTTTGAAGACCTTGTTTTTTAGCTCTGAATTTTTTTCTTCTGCTTGTTCAATTCTATTGCTGAGACTTCCCAGAGCATTTTACATTTCTATAAGTGTGTCCCTTGTTTCCTGAAGTTTTGATTGTTTTTTATTTAGGCTGTGTATTTCCTTGAATATTTCTTTCTTCATTTCTTGTATCATTTTTTGGATTTTCTCAAATTGGGCTTCACCTTTCTCTGGTGCCTTCCTAATTAGCTTAATAACTAACCTCCTGAATTCCTTTTCAGGTAACTCTGGGATTTCTTGTTTTGAGTCCATTGCTGGTGAGCTAGTATGATTTTTTTGGGAGTGTCAAAGAACCTTGTTTCGTCATATTACCACAGTTGGTTTTCTGGATCCTTCTCATTTGGGTAGGCTCTGTCAGAGCGAAGGTGCAGGGCTGAAGGCTGTTGTTTAGATTCTTTTGTCCCATAGGGTGTTCCTTTGATGTAGTACTCTCCCCCTTTTCCTATGGATGTGGCTTCCTGGGAGCCAAGCTGTAGTGATTGTTATCTCTCTTTTGGATCTAGCCACCCAGTAAGTCTACCAGGCTCTAGGCCAGTATTGGGGGTTGTCTGCACTGAGTCCTGTGACGTGAACCCTCTGTGGGTCTCTCAGCCTTGGCTTGCCAGTACGTGTTCTGGTGGAGGTGGCAGGGGAGTGAAATGGATGCTGTGAGGGTTCTTAGCTTTGGTGGTTTAATGCACCGTTTTTGTGCTGGTTGGCCTCTTGCCAGGAGGTGGCACTTTCCAGAGAGCATCAGCTGTGGTATGGGGAGGAACAGGTATTGGGCGGGACCCTAGAACTCCCAAGAGTATATGTCCTTTGTCTTCTGTTACCAGGGTGGGTAGGGAAGGACCACTGGGTGGGGGCAGGGCTAGGCATGTCTGAGCTCAGACTCTCCTTGGGCGGGTCTTGCTGCTGCTGCTGTCAGGGATGAGAGTGAGGTTCCCAGGTCAATAGAATTATGTTCCTAGGAGGAATGCGGTTGCCCTTCTGTGTCATACAGGTCATCAGGGAAGTGGGGGAAAGCCAGCAGTCACAGGCCTTACCCGGCAACCATGCAATCCGAAGGGCCGCTCTCACTTCCACTGTGCCCCTGTCACCCAACAGCACCAAGTCTCTTTCCAGGCAGTGGGTGAGCAGGGCTGAGAACTTTCCCCAGGCCACCCACTTCCCAGCTGCAAAAGCAAATATGGTTTTCTTTCTTCCCTAGCTTGTGGAATTTATACACTGGATTCACGCCCTCCCTGGAGTTCTGGCCAGGAGGCTCCTTAATCAGTTTAGATTGTCACAAAGTTCAGCTGGAGACTTCCTTCTCCCTGTGGCCTTTTGCCCAGCACCTCTGGCTGCCCTCCCGGAGGACCCCTGTGTGGCCAGACAGAAGTGGGCTGCTAGGGGACCCAGTGAGTTCCCAAGCGTTTTCCTCCTGCTTCCTCTACCACTATATTTTATTTAGCTCTATAAATTGATTCAGCTCCAAGTAAGGTTAAAATCTTTTCCCATAATCTGGGCCTTCCGTTTCCCCAGTGGGGGTGTCTTTTTCGGAATGGATGATCTCCTTTTCCCACTTCTACAGTTTGGGAACTCACAGTATTTGGGGTGTCTCCCAGGTCCTGCAGGAGCAATCTGCTTCCTTCAGGGGGTCTGTGGGTCCTCTAAGGTTTTCTGATTTATTCCTGCGGTTGTACTGGAGCAAAAATTCATGATGCGAGCCTCTACATGCTACTCTGTCCGTCTGATTTTTCAGAGCTGCAATCTAGTCCTGCCTCCCGTCCACCATGATCCCTCCAATCCAGTACAACTTCTTGATATCTTAGTTCCTTGACACTGTCTTCTCCAGTGACCTTATTCACTGCTCCTCAGCCACCCTCTCCTAAGGTCATGCACTTGCTTACAAGACTCTACTTGGGTGAATTAGTTTTTGACTACCTTTTTGTCTGTATATTGCAGCTCTCTCTCCTTCACTGTCTTTGCTCCACTCTTGTTGAACGCCTTTCACTTCCATAAGCCATGTTATTCCCCAGCTCAAGGCAACATTTGAGGGAACACATATGTTATCTTTGCTTCAAACAATTCCTCCTCCCAGTGTCAAGATTCCAGCTATTTATCTAGCTTCTGCTTACTCACTACGTTTGAGCTTAAGCTGTACTCTCTTAGGAAAGCCTTCACTAATCCAAATGACAAATGAGGTCTCCCTGTTTTACTTTATCAACACATTAGACATTCATCTCACAACTTTGATGAATTACTTATAGAATTACCTAATTTTTTCCTGTCCCATCCCTGCTACACTGTAAACTCCACAAGGGCTGGAACCATACTCTCAAGAAGTGGAAATTGTTCACTGTTGCATACTTAGCACATGGCATAGTGGCTGGTATACAATATACTCAGTAAATATTTGTTAAATGGACAAATGAATCAGTGAATGAATGGTGAGTCTGAAGTTACAGAAGAAGGAATTCATTATTAATTTTAACATGAATAGGATCTATCAGCTTTATTCACATTGTCACTAATTTTACATGTGCTTATTCTTGTGTGTGTGTGTGTGTGTGTGTGTGTGTGTAGTTCTATGAAAATTTACCATATATACAGATTTGTGTGACCATTGCCACAGTCATGAAACACACAGTTCCATCACAAAGATTCCTCATGCTGGCCTTTCATAGTCATAGTCACGTCTCTCTTTCCCTTCCTCTTCTCTACTCATTGGCAATCACTAATCTCACTCCACCTCTATTTTTAAAAACCTAGCTTATTGACGTGTAATTGACATACAAATAACTGCACATATTTAATGTGTGCAATTTGATTGGTTTGGACATAGGCAAACACCCATGGTAACATCACAATCAAGGTAACAGACATATCTAACACCTCCCAAAATTTTCTTGTGTCCCTCTGTTTTTCATTTGTATTTTTTGTGGTTAGAATAATTGACACAAAATCACCCTCTTAAGTTTTGAAGTGTACAATACTATATTGTTAACTACAGGCACTATGTTGCTCTCTAAAACTTATTAATACAGCATAACTGAAACTTTATACCCATTAAAAAAATCCCTGTTTTCTCCTCCCCTCAACTTCTGGCAACCACTATTTTATTCTTTGCTTCTATGAGTTTGACCATTATAGCTGCATCATTTAAGTGGAATCATGCACTATTTGTCCTCCTGTAACTGTCTTATTTAATGTCTTCAAGGTTCATCCATGTTGTCCCACATGACAGGATTTCCATCTTTTTCTTAAGGCTGAATAATATTATATTACCTATATCATATTTTCTTAATCCATTCATTTGTCAATGGACACTTGAGGTGTTTCCGTATCTTGCTTATTTTGCATAATGCCACAATGACATGAGAGTGCAGATATCTGTTCAAAATTCTGATACCAATTCCTTTGGATATATACCCAGAAGTAGACTGCTGGATCAAATGGTAATTTTGTTTTTAATCTTTTGTAAAACCTCCATACTATTTTTCATAGCTGTTATACCATTTCCACCAGCAATGTACAAAGTTTCCAGTTTCTCCACATCTTTGCCAACACTTGTTATCTTTTGGGGTTTTTTTTTGACAGTACCATCCTAACAGATATGATGTGATATTTCCTTGTAATTTTGTTTTGCATTTCTTTGATAAAGATGTTGATAATCATTTCATATACTTATGGGCTATTTGTATGTCTTTTTTGGAGAAATGTCTGTTCAAATCTTTCAAACATTTTAAAAATCAGGTTACTTATTTTTTGGTATTGAGTTGTAGAAGTTCCTCATGTATTTGGGATATTAACTCCTTTATCAGATACATGGTTTGCAAATATTTTCTCCCATTCTTTAAGTTTCCTTTTTGTTTTGTTGATTATTTCCTTTGCTATGTAAAAGCTTTTAGTTTGAGGTCATTCCATTTATCTCTTTTTACTTTTGTTGCTTATGTTTTTGATGTCATATCCAAAAAATCATTGCTAAGACTGTCAAGAAATTTCCCCCTATGTTTTCTTCTACAATTTTTACAATTCAGTATTATATTTAAGCCTTTAATTCATTTTGAATTGATTCTTATGTATGATGTAAGGAAGGAGTCCAATTCCTTTTCTTTTTGTATGTAGATATTCAGTTTTCTTAATACCATTTGTTGAAGAGATTATCTTTCCCCCCAGTTGTGCATTCTTGTCAAAGATCAGTTGGCTGTATATTCATGAGCTTATTCTGTGCTTTCTAATCTGTTCCATTAGTCTATATGTCTGTCTTTATGCCAGTTCCAATCTGTTTTCATTATTGTCACTTTGTAGTGTATTTTGAAATCAGGAAGTGTAAGTCGTCCAACTATGTTCTTTTTCAAGATTGTTTTGGCTATTCAGCATTCCTTGAGATAGCATATGAATTTTAAGATGGATTTTTCTTTCACAGAAAAATGCCTTTGGGATTTTGACAGAGATTGCATTCATCTGTGGATCACTTTGGGTCATATTGACATCTTAACAATATTAAGTCTTCTAATCCACGAACATAGAGTGTATTTCTCTTTATTTCAGCAATGTTTTATGGTTTTCAATGTGCAATCCACCTCCATTATTTTGTCATTTTCAGAATGAAATGACATAGTATATTATCTTTTGATACTGGCTTTTTTCATATACAGTTCTTCTGAGATCTATCCAAGTTGTTATGCTTATTGTTTTTTTTTCTTTTTATTGCTGAGTAGTATTCCATGGTATGGATGTACCACAGTTTGTTGAACTATTCATCAGTTAGAGGCAATTGTTTTTCTTATTTTTTGGCTATTATGAATAAAACTGCTATAAACATTCACGTACAGGTTTGGTGTGAACATAAATTTTACATTCTCTGGAGTAAATGCCTAAGAGTGCAATTGCTGAATCATATGGTAAGCACCTGTTTATTTTTGTAAGAAATGGTTGTATCACAGATATGCATATGTTAACAATATTGTGCTTAAACTTGCTAGTATCTGTGCTACAAAAAAATAGAATTAAACCATTTGTAGTCTTCTGGGGCTTACTTTATGACTCAACATTAGATTTCTAAGATTTTTCCATGTTGCATGAACCTGTAGTTCATTTATTTTCATTGCTGTATAAATGTTTCACTTTGTGACTCTATCACAGTATCCAGTCAATAGTGGATGAAGTGGCACCATTTGTGAACAAAGTGCATTATTCTATGAATGAGGTATTGTTCATCTGCAAAAATCTCTTTAAGCATCTTCCTAGGAACGGGGTTGCTCAGCATTATGAAATTTGAATTTGAACGTTCAGCTTTCAGATGAAAGGCTGCATTAGTTTTCTAGGGCTGTCTTCACAAATGATCACAAACTTAGTGACCTAAAACAACAGGAATTTATTCTCTCACAGTTTGGGAAGCCAGAAGTCTGAAATCAGGGTGTCACCAGGGTTGCTTCGTTCTGGGAACGAACCATTTTTAGTCCCATTCGTCAGGGAAAATCTGTTCCATGCTTTTCTCCCAGCTTCTGGGGCTTGCTAGCAATCTTTGGCATTTCTTGACTTGCAGATGCATCACTCCAGTCTCTCTCTGCCTCCATCTTCACATGACTTTCACTCATTTGTGTGTTGAGAAATTTTTATAGAATGAAAATCTAGAAGTGGTGGAAGGGATATAATCCAAAAACAGATAAGTAGAGATGGAGAAGAACACTGCAAATTGTACTATGGTTTACAAAATGTTCACATTATCTCAACTCAAACCAATCCTGTGAAACAGGCATTACCTTAACTTATATGATTGGAACTGAAAAGTATTTTCAGAGCTGGGCTGTCAGAGCTCAAATCTAAGTTTTCCCAGGATTCAAGTTGGATAACTTCCATGTACACAAAACTTAGAACTGTTTTGCTGGATTGCCATTTGGATATTTTGATATGTGAAGTAAGTATCTGGTAATATTAACTGTTTAAAATAGATTTTGCCATGTCCCCACTTGCCTATAAGTCTAGTCTAATAGTCTTTCGACTCTGTTTGATAGCAATTCTGAAAGCAACTACACTATGCTCATATAACCTGAAAATGGTAGGGACTTGAAACTGAGACCATACCAGGGATAGCAGAAAGCTTTAGAGAGCTGAGCTTTACTGCTGCAAAACATTGCTCTTCTCAGATTTTCCATGGATGCCAGTTCTACATTTCCTCACCATAGACTTGATTTACCGCATAGCTATTTCAAGTGTGTGATTCATCTTGTACTTCTTGAATTCTGCTACAGATAGGTAAGGAGCAAACCCAACTCCAAACTTGAAGAATTTCACAAGTTTTCTTCAAAACAGTATTTAAATGATCAGGTTCCACTGGCTTACTGAATTTCTGCTACCACTTCTTAAAAGATATCATTTTGAAAACATTTTTCTTTGCTAAATACTGTAGATCACAGCATCTGATTTCAAATGAAGCTAGCAAATATTCAAGCATTTCGTAAATCTTTATAGGAAGTATTTCGGTTTCTTTTACTTTAGAGATGAGCAATGGTCTATTATGAGGATGCAACACAAGAAGTATTAGAAGGAGCATGTGGCTAGGTTTTTCTTGTATGGATTTGGGTCTAGACATTTGTTGCTTTGGAAAAAAAACGAGGAATAATTAAGAAGGACACTATGTTCACTTAGTTACTTTTACTTGACAGAAAGCAGAGTAACTTTTGTTACTAGTGCATATAAGATGCTCTATTAGTAATAACTAAACATGTTAACCATGACATCAAAAGGTCTTGAAGTCCTGGGACAGACTCTTTCCCTCCCTCTTTTGTTGCCTACTATTTTGTTATAATTTTCTTCATTTAAGTACTTTTATATTTTTATTCGCTGAGATTTGGAAGGAACAGAAGGTGAAAGCTTGTGGCTAGTCTGCGATCTTAAACCAGAAGTTTATCTTTTTTTGTGTTAAGTAATGTATTTATACCTTTATTTTTAGTCCCATTAATCAGTATTTCAAATCTCCTCTATGTAGGGTGGAACATTAGCTACCTGACCCACTCTCAACCATTCCCCTTTAGTTGCCCCTCTTACCTTCTATTAGTAATACCTTCATATTTGTAACACATATCAGTGGTCCCCAACCTTTCTGGCACCAGGGACTGGTTTTGTGGAAGACAATTTTTCCACAGATGACAGTGGGGGTGCGGTTCAGGATGAAACTGTACCAGGTCAGAGCATCAGGCATTAGTTAGATTCTTATAAGGAGAATGCAGCCTAGGTCTCACAAGCACAGCTGATAATAGGGCTTGGGCTCCTATGAGAATGCAATGCTGCGCTGATCTGACAGGAGGCGGAGCACAAGTGGTAAAGCTTGTTCACCCACCATTTACCTCCTGCTGTATGGCCTGGTTCCTAACAGGCCACCAATAGGTACTGGTCCACGGTCATGTGGTTGGGGACCCCTGATATGTAGGTCTTAAAATTTACATTCTAATTTTCCACAGATGGTTATATCATTTGGAAGGGAAAAAATAAAGAGGCAAATGACTGGGGAAGGAGAAAAGGGATTAGATTGTCAGTGGCCTTGGGCTGTGTCACTTGCAGTTTCTTCTGCTTGCTACTACTTGCTGGTTCTTTCTTTTCACCTTTCACGTCTGAGATGAATTTTTTCTTCAACATGGCCATTTCGAATACCAAATCTGAATTCAACCCCTGTTATTGTCTCTCCTAGTAACCTGATTTTGCATAGAGCATCTATCATACATTGCAATTACATCTCTGTGTTATCTTTGTCCCTTCCACTAAACTCCAAAAGACCAGGGATCCTGTCTCTTTGCTTCACCATTGCAAACCTATTGCCTCACTTAGTGTCTGGCAGCTAAGAAATATATATTGAATTGATTAATTAGTAATTAATTTATTTTTAAAATATATATTTTATTGCATTTTAGGTTCTGGGTACATGTGAAGAATATGCAGGATTGTTGCATAGGTACATACATAGCAATGTGGTGTGCTGCCTCCATCCCCATCACCTATATCTGGCATTTCTCCCCTAGCTATCACTTCCCAACTCCCTAACCCCCACGGTCCCTCCCCTAGTACCCCCCAACAGACCTCAGTGTGTGACGTTCCCCTCCCCGTGTCCATGTGTTTTCATTGTTCAACAGTCGCCAATAAGTGAGAACACGCAGTGTTTGATTTTCTGTTCTTGGGTCAGTTTGCTGAGAATGACGGTTTCCAGGTTCATGCATGTCCCTACAAACAACACGAATTCATCGTTTTTATGGCTGCATAGTATTACATGGTGTATATGTGCCACATTTTCCCTGTCCAGTCTATCATCGATGGGCATTTGGGTTGGTTCCAGGTCTTTGCTATTGTAAACATATGCAATGAACATACGTGTGCATGTGTCCTTATAGTAGAATGATTTATAATTCTTTGGATATATACCCAGTAATGAGATTGCTGGGTCAAATGGAATTTCTATTTCTAGGTCTTTGAGGCATTGCCACACTGTCTTCCACAATGGCTGAACTAATTTACACTCTCACCAACAGTGTAAAAGTGTTCCCATTTCTCCACAGCTCTCTTACCAATTATTGCGAGGGACTGCCCGTGTCTCACTGAAGCAGACACCGTATCTTGGTTCTCCATTCATATTTCTCTCCTATATGCTATAGGCTGTTTATTATTATCATTTCTGGCTTTCTGCTGAAGAGCTTTTCCATTTTTCTTCCTGATGCAGGAGCATGCTCAACTGAATGCTGGGCAACACAAATGGACTGGAGGATCCACACTCCTGGAAGCATCCTTCAATCAACAAGGATGAGCAGTTCGTGGCTAGAAAGTCTCGCTTTATCCCTTAGTTGGACTTACCCTGTGTGAGCATATACCTTGTCAACAGCACCACTGTTGTCTAGCACTGTTGAGTTCTAGTTGCTCAGCAAAGTGTGGATCAAGAATTTAAGATGTCTTCCCTCTCCTGGTGCTCTAATTTTCCCACTTTATTAATAGCATTTCTGGGATCACTTCTCAGTTTAAGTACTTGCATTCAAATTCTTGCCTCAGGATCAGCTCCTGGGTGAAACCAAAGACATCCAAGTTCCAATGGGAATGAAGTAATTACTGCCTTAAATCTGATTAACCAATTCCAGATTCTCATCTTTAAGGTTGGTCTCTGGGATGGTTAATATTGAGTGTTAACTTGATTTAATTGAATGATGCAAAGTACTGTTCTTGGGTGTGTCTGTGAGGGTGCTGCCAAAGGAGATTAACATTTGAGTCAACGGATTGGGAAAGGCAGACCCACCCTCAATCTAGGTGAGCACAATCTAATCAGCTGCCAGTGTGGCCAGAATAAAAGCAGGCAAAAGAACGTGAAAAGACTAGACTGGTTTAGCTTCCCATCCTAGATTTTTCTCCTGTGCTGAATGCTTCCTGCCCTTGAACATGAGACTCCAAGTTCTTCAGCTTTGGGACTTGCACTGACTTCCTTGCTCCTCAGCCTGAAGATGGCCTATTGTGTGACCTCATCTTGTGATCATGTGAATCAATACTCCTTAAGAAACCCCCTTTATATGTACATCTGTCCTGTTAGTTCTGTCCCTCTAGAGAACCCTGACTAATGCAGTCTCCTATAATCAATTCCAGGATCAAAACATATCAGTCAGGATTTGCTCAGGGAAACAGATATTACTCTGTGTATATCATGGGCCTGAAATATAGAGGCACATGGAAAAGGTGAAAATGTGAGATCATAGATGCCACCACTGAAAGTCAGGAACTGCTAGTGAAGTGCTGTGGAAAGCATTACCTAGGGGCAGGAGAAAAGATGGCTGCTCTAAAAGCTTTTGGCAAAGCATGTGCTTTTTAGAGCTTTTTAGAAGCTGCTGTGACTTTCATGACTGCCTTTGCTTTCTACTGTCAATACCTCAAGAGAACAAAAACTCTTCTCTTCTGCTTTCAGAATTTTGCATGAGTGTGTCATCGACAAATTCTAAACAGAGAAAAGAATTCTGAGAAATGCAGCTCCTGGATTCTCCTCTTCATCCCAGGCAAGTTCTTGGAAGGGATGGCCACACAGTAATGTTGAGGTATTACCAGTCCATCTGGAATAATGAGCAAAATCTGGAATGTGAAAGGCTTTGCATGAGATTTTAACCATTTTTGTTTTAATTCCAAGAAGAAGGGGAAGATGTTGGTAGTTTCTAAGAAGGGGTGACACATGATAACAATTTTCTAATCCTTGTCTAAAGCACAGAGTTTGGGATGGCAAGAAAATCAGTTAGGAAAATACATCAAGTTAGTCCGAGAAAAAAATGATGGCCGTCTATTAGGGTGGAGTGCAGAGGATTTCAAGAAGTGATGGAGCTTAGAGTTATCAGGAAATAAGAATAACTGGACATATTGGTGCACTGGGTTTGGGGATGTAGATGATACAATTATGGTTACTGATTTGTTGTCAGTCATTAAGGTGGGGAATATTGGAAGGCAGCCAGTTTGGGGCAGGGTAGCTGGTTTGGGGGTAGATTATGACTTTGGATTTGCTGAATTTGAGGTGAGTTTGAAGTACTTTTTGAGGATCCTGAGCAGGCAACACACTTGATCACTCTATTTGTTCTAGGAGGGCTCCTATGCATATCCAGTGCCTCTTGGCAGTTGCACGTTGTTCACAGTCACTAAGGGTGGTAATAAATCCCAGCAACTGGTTCCATGTTCAGTGCTAACTTCTCAGGGTCACAAAGACTCTCTTTTGCAACAGTTTCTAAGAGCAGTGCCTCCAAGAGCTTCTTTTTAAATGTTAGATGATCAGAAATCTTATCAGTAGCTTTACATATTCCCAATTATTTCTCCCTTCACAGAAGAGATTGCACAATCGTTGACTGTTAGGTTGGTGTTACTCTCTCAGCCACCCTTGAGGGGCAACTATGATGGTGCCTTGCTGAGATGTCTCCAGGAAGCTGTTTATGCAAAGAAACCCACCTTTCAACACCCAAGTTGAACTGAAGGAAACAGCCATATAGGAAGCCATTTAATATTACATTGCACTGCTACTTTTTCCTGTTGTTTGCTATTATACCTGAGGAGGGCTGATACAGGTGAGCTGTCACTTTCCCATGGTTCTGCCCAGGAACTGCAAGGATAATTTTTATTTTTTCCCTGGCTTCATTAAGCTTGGGTAACTAAAGAGCTTTGCAAATCCATGTGCCATGGATTTGTCATAGGCCTTTGGATGTAGGCATGGTCTTTTCTAACCATGAGGTACTATAAATGACTCAAAGTTTCTTACAGACTATATGTAAACTCCTAAGACAACCCTTAAATTATATAAAATTTTTTTTTTATTTTTTGAAAGAAAGAAAAAGAGAGGAAAGAAAGTGAGAGTGAAAGAAAGAAAGAAAAAGAATGTATGAGAGAAAGCAAGAGGAAGAAAAAGAGGGAGAGAGAACAGGATTCTTGTTCTACTGCCCAGGC